>WAAB01009901.1:13122-33416 GCA_013389865.1 Piaya cayana
GCTCCACCAGGGGAGATTTAGGCTAGACATTAGGAGAAAGTTTCTCACAGAAAGGGTCATTGGGCACTGACACAGGCTGCCCAGGGAGGTGGTTGATTCACCTTCCCTGGAGATGTTTAAGGCACGGGTGGACGAGGTGCTGAGGGACATGGTTTAGTGTTTGATGGGAATGGTTGGACTCAATGATCCGGTGGGTCTTTTCCAACCTGGTTGTTCTATGATTCTATGATAAACAGTTTTCAAAATGTATCTAAGTTCTCAGCATACCTGTGTTTCATGTTTTATTTGTTAGAAGCATCTTGTATTTTACAAACAACATCTTGGCAGCTTGGTATATTCCCTAAAGCTACATCAATTTAGTAGCAGACAGATCAGTGTTTGGTAGATGCTTTGCCCCAGTCCCCATCCCCAATATGCTTAGAGTACATGCAGCCTTACTCAGTAAACTATGAAATAAAAAAAAAAAAAAAAAATTGCTATATGTTTGGACTTCAGCTGGCTTTGTAGCAGCAAATGAACTGGAAAATGAACTGCTTTAGTACTGAAAGTTAACTGGAGTATTTTTGTGAATGGATTAGTCTTTTACGGGAACAACTTTCTCTAAGAGTTGCTTGCAAAGTGGCTCAATGAGTTTGCTACATCTCTAGAAAGAAAATCTGCTGGATTTATGACAACAGTGGTTCTGGCTGCCCAACCCAATATTTCAGTCTGATGAGTGCAATATGAATAAATTAGAGAGTATCTATACGACTCTTACAAAACATGTTGATTATAGGTACCCTCATGTCAGACCAAAGTATTAGGTCATCCTGTCTTTGTAAGTATATTTTACTCCTGCAAAGTTTCACAGGAAAACAATGCTTCTTGGAAGAGGATGCCTCATCACTGTGTTGAAGGAATGTTAGCCATTTCTAAGTACATCTCAAGTAGAGTCGACCAGAGGTCTTGAATGTCTATGGAATCATCAGCTCTTCACTCAGATGCCACTTCCCTGTGACATCTTCAGAAATTTGAGTTGAAATATTTTGAAAAACCCATTGATTAAGCGGAATTTATCAGGAAATGTGCAATTTGTATATTCCTTGTAAACTCAATGCATGCCTCTGGAAAAGGGGAGCCACATTTTATCTCCAGAAAGTTCCTAAAGATAGCAAATACCCTTTGCAGAATCATAAAAATATAGAATGGTTTGTGTTGGAAGGAGCAGTAAAGTTCATCTAATTCCAGTCCACTTGCCATGCATAGAGACACCTTCCACTAGATCAGGTTGCTCAAAGCCTCATCCAACTTGGCCTTGAACACCTCCTGGGATGAGGTATCCATGACTTCTATGGACAACCTGTTCCAGTGCCTCACCCTGAAAATAAAGAGCCCCTCCCCAGCTTTCAGGTATGCCCCCTTTAAGTACTGGAAGGCTGCTATTAGGTCTATCTGGAGCCTTCGTGCCTCTATACTTAAACAAGCACAACTCTCTCAACTTGTCCTCATGTGGGAGGTGATTTAGCCCTCTGATAATCTTTGTGGCCCTCCTCTAGATTTGCTAATTGGTCATGTCCTTCCTGTGCTGAAGACCCTGGAACTGAATGCAGTACTCCAGGCTAGGTCACACAAGAGTAGAGTAGAGGGCAAGAATCACCTTCCTTGACCTGCTAGTCATGCCTTTTTTCATGTAGCCCAGAATATGACTGGATTTCAGGGCTGGAAACACACATTGCTGGGTCATGATGAGCTTCTCATCCACCACCACCCCCAAGTACTTCTTTTCAGGGATACTTTCAAACCATTCTCTACCCAGCCTTTATTAGTGCTTGGGACTGCTCTGACCCTGGTGCAGGACCTTGCACTTCGCCTTGTTGAACTTCATGGGGTTTGCATGGGCCCAACTCTGTAGCTTGTCAAGGTCACTATGGATGGCATTCCTCCCCTCCAGTGTGTTCATCTCACCACACACGCAGCAGATTTGCTGAGGGCGCCCTCAATCCCTCTGTCTCTGTCTCCAACAAAGATGTTAAACAGCATCTGTCCCACTTGTTACTGATCTCCACTTGGATATTGAGCTGTTGACCATGGCTCTTTAACTGCAACTATCCAGCAAATTCTTTATCCACCAAATGGTCCATCTGTCAAATCCAAGAAATATAGGGACATCCCATTACTATAGAAAAAGACACATTAAATCTTTTAATTACTAGAAAGTTTCTTGATCACAAAATGCTCCAAAATTCAGTTTGAAGTCCATAGATCTATATTTAGCTTCTGTTTCACTTCTTTAAAAAACCCAAAAAATTCCAAAATGTTCATAATCAATGTTGTGACTATGTTTTGCAGACTTCAATAGCTTCAGGAGTGCAGAGGACTGTGGTTACAGTGGCTAAAGTCAAACCTACTCTTAGAAAAATCATCTGCTTTTAGTGAAAAGAGAAGCTTCAAATTGGCTTTCAGACTGAAACATAAATTCCTATAAATCAGGGATATGTCTGTCTGTACACCAGTTGAACTGCTTTGCCATTGCTTCTGGAAAGAGTATTTAGAGCTAAGTTTACTTTAAAGCAATGTTGTTTTGTTTTCCAGATCTACATTTAGTCTGGGGAGAAATTTTTCAAATAATCCTAATCATTTGGAGGAAGTGTTGTCTGTTTATCTGAGTAAATCTGCATTAAATACAGCAGTGGATTGCTGTGGAAATATATATTTGTTTCATTCTTTCTTTTTGACTATGAAACTGATAAAATATGTGGATTATTTCTAAGCAGAGAGCTGGAGCCACCTTCAAATTAGCAAAGTTTCATAACATCAAAATTAGACCTTGGAAAGTAATAGAATATGCATAAGATTTCTAGGAAAATTTATACATATGCATGTAAGTGGAAAATACATTCTGTAACTAGCCTTTGTCTCATTGCACAGGATTGATGGAAATCATTCCTGTATGTTGCGCAGGCCTGATAAAGGAAGTTTGCTTTCTAAAACTACAAAGCCACTCTTAAAGAGTTTTAGTTGCCAACATTTTCAGTACCATTTTGGCAACCTACGTGGGACTTCCTTTTAGGATTTTCATATGACGATGCTCCAGTTGGCAACCAAGAACTACTCAGGGGGAAACCTCCACCCCCTCACACCACATCTTGGAAGCAAGAATTCCACTGATAAGAATTAAAGCATCTTTTTTTTTGGATTTTGGTTTGGTTGCCTGCTCATAAATTGGTGGCAAAAGCTCTGGAGGATCGGGTTTGAAAAGTGCCCGGTTTGGGTTAAAGTCCCCAACTTGGTATTTTGGTATATTTGGTAATCTGAATTTTGGTATTTGATATTTTGGTTTGGGCCTCATTTTGGTTCATAATCATGATTTTGGTTTTGGTTTGTTTCTCGTTTGTCCCTGTGTGGCTGTCTGCATGAGGGGATCTGTCATTCTCTGTGTGAATAGTAACTGTGATTGTCTGAGTGAAGTCTTGAAGTCCTAACTGGTTTAAATTTGGCAAACTAACTTTGGAACAGCTTGCTGACCTGTTTTGTGTAAACTCCCTTTGATATTGTTTGTTGATTTGTTCTGTTTAAGATCTTATGACTGCAAGATATTTTGGTTTGCTTATGATCTGCCAGCAATCACCTGTTTTAATACGTGTGTAGGATTATTGCAAGGAGGCGTTTGCGTTGTTTAGAAATCGTCTCTGTTGTGCATTTTAATGTGTTGGAGACAACTAGTTGGGCCTCCAGGAGGAACAGCAACAAAAGAAATTTTAATTAAACACTGTCATCAGTGGTGGCCATAGATTAATCAGACGAAGGCGAATGATGGTCTGGTAATGGGTCACTGAATTATAATGCTTTGGTGCAATTAATGCTTTTTCTAAGAGAACAAAGATGGGACAAAGCTATATATTCAGATACATTTTAAACTTTGTAGAATTACTCAGAGAAGCAAAAAGAATGTGGTAATCTATTCATCTCCTTGTTTCAGCCTTGGAAAAGATAAGGGCAAGCAAGGCTTTGAAACAATGTTTAGCTTTAGGTTTGGGCAAAGTAGTTCGCAAGTTTATGAACAATTAAAAGACAGTGACTCTAAGGACAAAATTGGCAGAAACTTTCAGTCTGATAGAAGGGTGAATGAGAGGTAGACAGGGAGAAGTTCTACCAACACCCTTATGTGGAAAATGCAGAACAAGTGATTTAGTATAAAGTGTCTATTTCCCATTTCTATCATTGATTTGAAAAATTGGATGCTTGCTTTCTGAAACTCTAAAATGAGTCGTAGGGAGTTCTATTTGTCAGCATTTTCAAATGCAAAACAATGCTTTTGCACATGATCCATGTCCTATAATTTAGTTTAAATGATGTTAGCTGCTGTGTTAATTTAAAAGCAATTCTTTGCTTAGACTGATCAAAATAGTACAGTTTAGTATCAAATGCTGATGACCAAAATGAAGAGAACATGAGGAGGAAATACTGTAGGAAGCTTGGAGTTTGTATGAGAGACCCCATAATCTTTGTTTCATGAACCACTAAGTCAAACCTACAAAACAGATAGTTGTTTGTGGGTTTTTTGTGAGACTGCAATAAAATGAGATACTCTTTTAAGGACATTGTGTAGCCCTCTACCTTTAAATAATATTTTGTTATCCAAATATCTCAACTAAAATATCTTTGTATCCAAAATAGAGTTAGAGACAGCTTCAATACCTGGTTGTAGTGATAGTAGTTAAGAAAGTCATACTAGCTTTATCTTGGGGGCAAAAGGATGTGCATGTGGTTTATGTTTGACAGCAGTCCACTTTGATCAAAAACTATATTCTGACCTGCTTTTGTAAAAGAGAATTATATAAGTGAAACTTGCTCCAAGTAAGATATAGACTCATTCCTATTAACATACTTTTGATATCTTTTCAAAATGTTAACGAGCTATAGCTGACATATTCATTTAGAATAAGAATCCCCCAGTTCCTGCTTGAGATGATGTTATGTCCCCCTAAAGAACTTCACACATCTGAAATATTGGTATCATTTCAACAATCAGACTGAGGAAATGCCTGGAGACTGGACTTCCATTTAGTCAAGGGCTTCCATTTTTTAGCAGAAAACAATGAGTTATTTTTCATCCCAATCTCTGTCCCACTCAATATGCTTCCAAATACCTCAAATTAATTTTTAATTGCTTGTTTTCCAAGAATCCACAAAACTTGCATGATGCCCTTGGTGGAACTTTACTACTAAGCAGCAAAAGTATTTGGAGTTTGCTTTGCAATAGCATGCTTGCATGAGCTTGTCCTTGAAGAAGAAAAGATCCCATCATCAACCAAATAATCTTCACAGAAATGTATCACAGTGGTCAGGTTTTCTATTTATTTGTTCACCTACCTGTCTATCAATTAATTTATTTATTTACTGTGGTTTTCCACAGATGAGGAAAGCACTTTAAAATGATTCTGAGTTGCACATACCTTCTATTTGGCTCCTATTTCACAGGACAAGTCAGTGTAGGAAAAAAAAATGCAACAGCGTTAAGTTATTTTCTTCATAGAACAAAGAAAAGGAAGATGTAGAACAGATGAACACTTGTTTCACCTGACCCAGAGTAACAGAAGTGTCTTTCCCACTGATCTGGATTGGGAGAGCATTTTACTGCTTTAGACTAAGGGGAAACGGTCAGAAGTCCTGCAAGACCTATTCCAGAGTGAGGTGTTAGCAATACATACACCCTACAGAGGAGCTGTAGGAGGGGACAAGAATGACTCCTGTAGCAGTAACAAAGTCACATTGATGTGTCTAAGGATGTTTGCATTAAATTATAACTTATTTTATTTTTAAGAAACAAATCATAGTTGAATAACTATTTTAATTATGCTGCAATCAAATCAGAAAGTGAAAATAAATTTTACAAGTGAAACTCTGCAGTCTTAATCTTGAATCTTTTTCCAGACGCATGCTTGATTTTAAGTTGCTGCCACATATGGCTTTTTTGACGATTAATTCAATAATTGTTAAGAGTTATTTCTCATACCAAAGAGAAACAATATATATGCTTAGAAACGCAAATCTCAGTTTACTGCTTTCATTTAAGATTTAACTCATTTTATACAGATCTGGAGATTTAGGAGGTTACCAAGAAGCAATGAAACTTCTTTTACATTTACCTGTCAGCACCAAGCAAGGATCAGATTTAATGTAGTGATATATCATGATCTGTTCTGGGCTAGTGACATTCACAACCACTCTCCAGATGTTTTAAGGCCAAAATAAATATGCTGTAAATAGGTTTGATCTAGACCCCTATTTATATGAGCCAGTATATCTCACAGTCCCATTCATACCTGTAGTGAAGTGTCTTAGCCTTGATTATTCAAGTCAGAAGGCTGCTGTCATACATCCACTTCTCAACTCCTTTGTTATCCTGGTGTTCAGAAACCTGCTTCTAGACTAAATTTATTCATGACCTGTGTATAGTTATTCCTTTTTGTATCAATATTACCTGTTGTTTAAGGGTTTCTTCTCCTTCACAAGTATTTGTGTCCCTGAAGAATTTAGAAAGAACAGGCATACCCATTCTCAGCTACTCTCTTGCTAAAGTACAAAACTCAGGATTTGATCCTCTAAAGTATTTGTGTGTCTAACTCCTATTTATGCCTCACATTCCCACTGGAACCAATTACTTCATTGGGCATCAGGCTCCTCACTAGGAGTTCAGTGTCTAAAGAACTTGGAGAGGCTGAACTGAAGCACCTCTGCTTTTCTTTAATTTTTTTTCTTAAACACTGACAACACAACACTAAAAATAACATCTTCTCAGTGCCTTATAAAAATTATTAAAATTCTTTCAAATTGTTAGGTTAACATGCCTTTATTTTGGGTTAACTTTGCCTTTTTACAGTATGAATTGTACTTGAGGTGCTTTCTGTGTCCAACTAGTGTAAAGAAGCCTTTCTACATATAGTCATTATAAATAAATTATTTAATAGTAAAATTATTGTTGCTTGTCTTAATTTGCTGGCCTGTAACTATAAAATTTCATCCTAGATCAGCTGTGCTATGTGAGGGTACTCAGTTCCTCCTACACAGTATTTGATCCACTTCTGATTATCCACACACTGTAGCTTAATATTTCAACGATTTGATGTCATTAATAAAATTACTGTACTGCTCAACTCCGATCTTTGGGTAATTCAACTAGTACAACCTCTTCAGTCTCCTGATTTGTATCTCCACAAAATTCATCAGTATTTGATCCAAGGTGGGCAGTTGTGGTTTTGAGCAAGATTTGGAGAACAAGAAATTACAGAGTGGCGTATCTGAAACTATCTGACCATGCTCTGATCATTGCTTTGCAATTCTTGTGCTGTTGCTCTGCTTTCCCAGCCCAATTAATGGTTCCTTATAGGGTACTGTATCGATAATTTGCTGAAGTATCTGTAGATTAGACAAACCACTAAGATTATTTGAGATATCAGTTAAAAAAATAAATGCAAACTTAGTCTCATATGACCCACCTTTGCTATATTTTCATTTTGTTTTTACTTCAATGAGTTTAAATGTTCTTTTTATTTGATCTGCTGCTAAGGTGTAAGTGATCTCCGGGACAGTTGATTTATCTGCATTGTCTCTCCCAGCAGAGTGATTCCAAATTTAGAGTGATTTCTATATATAAAAATGTCACCCTGAAGCAATGGCTCTCCTGGCTGTTGCACGCCTGCAGACCATCTCAAACACACACAACTGCTGCTATCTGAAGCCAGCCAGATTCAAGCTTGTAGCTTCTCTGTTTTAGCACGGTAACAGAATGTTAAAGATTCGTCTGCATCAAAAAGCAAAAACATTTAAGTGTCACTGTTATCTTCAAAAAAAGGTTAGAAAATTTGTCACTCCATTAAAATACAAATGTAAAATGCACTTAAAACACTGACCAAGTTGTTACATTGATGAAACTTAATTACCTGTTGTCCATGAAATGCACCACACTGCAGAAAAAAACTCAGTTACTGAGAAACAGTCAACACCCTTAGTGCATTAAACAAATGTATAAATTGGAAGGACTTTCACTATGTCCTTGTTTATATGATCACACCAGAAAGGAAAATATTTGTGTACTTGTCCAAAGAGTGTTTAAAAGAGCAGCTTGAATTCCTACTTGAATACACATTGCAGAAGATTTTGCTTTTGTGGTTAGTATTATAAACCTCTGCTGTTTCCCTCCTTACATCTGCAATGAAAAGTCTCCTGTACTTACAGTCTCTCCCCTCCACAACCCTAGTTAAGCCCAAGTCACAGTGAAAATGTGTTTCCTGATGTTCAGGTGGAACTTCTTGTGTTCCAGGTTGTTTCACGAATTCTTGAAGGATTATGAAGAATTAATTGATCTAGGGGGTTTGGAGGTTTTTTTTGCAGGTTTTCTTTGTTTGTCTTCCTGCTATTAAGAAATAAAAACCATTATGAAATTGGTTTGCCCTTCAGGAAAGTAAATGGTGTTGCTCTTGAAGTGCAGTCATGAAATGCTGGATTTCTTAAGTGTGTGACCACATATATAACCTTATACAATTCTACAGCGCTTGTCCTGGAGGTACCTTCTTATAACAACATGGGATAATCTATAAGTATTTCAAGGCATGGTTATAAGAACCAGTCAACAAATAACTTCCCTTGTTCAGTCTATTACTCTTGTCTACTGAACACAGGTAGCAACATTGATGAAAAGTCAACAATCTGCAACAATTTTGCAAATGGAAACAGCGCCTGTCTTTGTCAACTGTTTTTCATTGTTATTACTGTTATAACTAATGAGTTACTAATTTTAAATTTTGTTAACTCAACCTCTAGAACTTGGCCTCATCTTTAAGCTAGGACCTACTGAATAGATTTGAGATGTTTATGTAATCAGGTCAAAACAGAATAGAAATTTATTTTCAAGTCAGTTTCTGATTGTTCTAACTCCATAAGAAAAAAATATACTTGCTATCTTAAAGTTCAAACCAAAAGAAAATGCTGATGTAGATGCTACTTCTTTTGCATTGATTTCATAATTAATAAAATAAAGGTTTGTTTTTTTCAATAGTGTTTTAAGCTGACTACTAATTGATATTGTGTATAATACAGTATATTGCAATCACTAAGCCCCACAGGAATTTTAGCACGAGTAATCCAGCAAATCTGCAGTCTCTCCTCTCTTACCATCTGATGACTGCAGAAGACTGGTATCTCTTTAATAAAATATTTAACTGCTGTTATAAGGAAGGCAGAACAGGTTAAACTGAAGAAATTTGCAAAGCTTTTTCTTGGGTAACCATCAAATTTGAATACACACATTCAGATATATAATAAGAGTGTATCAGGAGCAAACTACACAACTACCTTTTACTATAATTTGCTCATTTACACTTTAATGAATAAATTATTATGCTGTATCTGTTCTATTTTGCTGTCATGATAAAACTTGCATTTATATAACCTGTAATCAGTTTCACTATGGGCACAAGGGAAAACTGATCTTGAGATGACAACCACAATGGTTTCTTTCACGTACTGCTTGGTTTGGGGAATTTACTAATAGTTTGTCTCAAAATGCAAAAGGGAAAGTGCTGTTATAGGTATGTCTACATACCAGTTATTACTGTGTTGAGAGCTAGAATGGATGGAATGAGTAGGCTGTGTCATCCATATTTTCACTTCTCTGAGCTGTAGCATGCACAGAGTTTGTTTCTGTGATATACTTTGCTGCTAGTGTAACATTTGGATCAAAATGAAGGGGGGAAAAAAACCATTTTTATATCTACACAAGACATAAAAGTGGATCTCAACATGAAATCAGTTAATCCTAGCAAGCCTGAGGTATTTTTCTAAATGGTCTACATTTTTATTATATCGGTATCACTCTCTTAACTGAGATTTTTTCAATATCTATAAAGATATTAAACATCATTGGTTCCCATCTTTGAGATTCTTTCAAGTCCTATTTTTTAGGTCTTCAGTGAAAGTAGAAAAATTATATCAAGTCTTACTTTATCAATTGACTGCTATTCAAAGCAGCTGTCAGGAAAAGTTAGTCAGTGCCTAAATAAAACTTCTGAAGGATGTTTACCAAACTGGGACTGCTAGTCGCCTGAAAAATCTCCTTCATTCCATTTTTTATAAAGCCTCAAACAACTCTAGTTTCTTATTTGTAGCTATCATATGAACAGACTTCCCTAACACCCTGTTGATTGTGAGAAGTGGTATATTTCCATATGTAGCAGTTCTGAACATACACCAACAGAGTCAATAATATCCCAGCAAAACATTTATATTAAATTCTGGTTGTATTTCTGAGCACATGCTGGAAATCTAAGATGCAGTAACTAGCAAAAATTGCCACAGAATTTTTCTGCTGTTGTTCTGTTTGGAACATGAGTGCCCCATTCTGGAGTGTTTTGAGGTTTTTTCCCCCATTGTTTAATTCAGGAAATTTTGACTCAGTTTTAAATACAAATTATCAAACACAGAGTCAGTGGGGCATTCGCAGGGACAAAGAGAACCAATAAAGCTTTAGAATTCAGGTAGTGGTAGTTCTACATAATACAATAAACATTCTTTACTTAAATTCTGTTTTCACAGCTAATATCATTTCAGTGATCCAAATAACACCCGCTGTTGCCACAGTTGCTCTTTTGAGAGGAAAAGGGTGTACTAAAGGTTTTCAATTGTCTGCACTGGTTTAGCTGAGTGGATATATCAAGTGGAGCTTTCACATTTATAATGAACATGATTAAAAGATGCATTTGTACAAATGCATACTTGAAATATGAAAATAAGATTAGAAACAATGCTATGAGTGTTGAGCAATATTTGGTAAAAGGGTTGTAAATTTTACTAAGATCTGAAGGGTACAAGTCTTTCAAGTTTGTTTTTCTGTGTTACATTGATTAGCACCTGGCAAACATGTTCATATTTGTTTCCAGACAAGACATATGTTCTCCAGTAGTGAGTAATCTTTGCTTTTGTGGTTCAGTTCTTTCAATGAATAGCGTTTGAAGGCCAGGAAAAGAACTGTGGTGCCAGGCAGAATTAAATTGGTTTGCATGTGTGCCAACTTTGCTGATCCTGGAAATTCAAAACAGCAAACAAGCAAGGATGTCTTCACTTGAAATTTGAAACTGAAAGGTGATATGAGTCATATCTAAGGACACAGTGTCAGTGTCCAAGGCACAAAACTGTTCTCTATTTTGTTGACATTACTTCATCAACCATACCTCAAGTATGTTAAAGAGCACTCGCAAGCATAGAAAATGATTGGCCATTTGAATTAATAATTTACCCTAGTGAGGTATTTATGCCATAAGGAAAAAAATCTGGTTCTAGTCACAGCCTTTCCTCAATGGGGCAAGGATTTCTTTCCTGCTTGGAACATTTCTGTGAGGCTTTCTCCCCATCTCAGCTTTTCAGCATCATTACAGCCCTGTGTCTTGAAAGATGAATATGGAAGCAAAGCGATATCAGACAATGCAAAGAGTAATAAGTAGTCAGGACAATGATGATCAGAAAGCAACACAAGAGGCACGTAGAGAACCAATGAATTTGGGTTACTTTCTTATTGCTTCAACAGCATGATCAAAAGATATTGGAGATTGCAAAGCATAGCTTGCATTTATGACACTTTTTCTGGCAATGGTTCCAAGTGTCTCCTTCAGAATAACACCTTTGCAAGAATTTATAAAGAGAGTGCTGAGAAAACACTCACTGAGAAAACACTTCGGTTGCAAGAGCCATCCTTCCTTCAGCTCCCAAACCCAGCAGAAGATTTGATGGGTTAACACATTTTGTGAGGTGTCCTTAGCAGATCAGGAATGGACTGAAATACTGCAGAATTTTCCTAATTATACTTATTTTCAACTTTCTAGGCAGGTGAATGCGTTCATATATTTTAAACTGTCAGCTATTATATTTTCAGCTCTTATTTTCACCATTACTTTCAGATCTTGAATTTCCACTTAAATCTTGAAATTTCACTTAAAACAAGAAAGTAACACTGGTTAAGTTACAGAGTCATTACTTGATAACATAAAGCAATATTATTTACCCCCAAAATTAGGAAAAAAAAGTAATCCTATACTCTTTGCACATTGGTACTACAGCCCACACCCTTAGACACATCCTATCTCAGCCAAATTCTTGCCTCTGTTGCTCTTTGCCTAATTATTCCTCTTTTCCTATCAAAGAACTGATGTTTGTTTTTTACCATAATAATTCATTGCATCACAATCCTTTGAAACATATATAGATAGATAGATATAGTACCCTATCTGTCCGCCAGGGGAGATTTAGGCTGGACATTAGGAAAAAAATTTTCACAGAAAGGGTCATTAGGCACTGGGACAGGCTACCCAGGGAGGTGGTTGATTCACCTTCCCTAGAGGTGTTTAAGGCACTCGTCGACGAGGTGCTGAGGGGCATGGTTTAGTGTTTGATAGGAATGGTTGGACTCGATGATCCAGTGGGTCTCTTCCAACCTGGTGATTCTATGATTCTATGAAATACAGCAGTTAATTCATGAACCAATTTCTAGTCTGAAAATTAGAGAACAGTCAAACATAGAATATTCATACACAATGTACATGAGATAAAATTAAATTATGTATTTGTCTGTGTATAGATGGATATGTGTGTGAGTGATTTTACACATATATACATGCACAGTCCTTCAAAATCTGGAAGAATTATGAATCATTATGAATATTGGCAGTCAGGGATACTCAAATTATTATTATTAAAATTTCCAATTATTTTTCATTTTCTACTGAAATGGTGAATGCCAAAGGCAAATAAGATTTCCTCTTTTTCAGAGCAAAGCACTGGAATCACGGTAATAGCTGTCCACACCACTACCTTATGTGTATTCCAGTTCATCTGTCTCTCAATTAAAATGAAGACATATAAATGACATTTTTAACTCAAATGAAAGACTCTTGACCATTCATTTTATAATGTTCTTTCACATTAAAGAGTGATTTGGTTTACCGTGCTGTCCTTCCCTCCCTCTCAATTTTCTGTCCTGTCTTTGTTCTCCTTGTAGTCTATTTTAGACACAAAAAAGTTTTAATAATATAGACAGACAATCTTCATGAACCACTACAGTGTACAATAGAAGCCAAACCAGAATGGCCTGAATTTCTCTTTCATGCTTAACTTCTGCAAAGGACGTAAAGATAAATAAATCGAGACTCTATTCACTGAAGATCTTCCTCCATACAGCATGAAGACAGGTTGACTGCAGGGTGGTATTTTTTTCCACAGTTGGAGTAACAGAAGATTTTGATTGCCCACATTTACCTGCTACCCAACAATTTTCATCCTCCATTCCTGAGGGGACTTAGAACTGGTGACCTCCTAAGGTACGTCCGTCTTTCAGGCAACTGTCCCAGAAAGTCTGACAAAACTATCCATACCCCTCTCCTTCAGAAGGATCTTTACTGAGGGTCGTCTCCAACCAACACTTTCCCAGCCAGGGTCAATTCTATGGTAAAAGCTAAATTCAGCTTATGAAGCACATACATTCATGGGCAGAACTAGATTCTGTAAGACTGATACATTTTTTAGGAAACTTCTGCTTTTAGGGATGTTATCTCTTCCTTTCAGCTCCATGTCACTGCCTTTATTTTACTGACTTCTATTGAGGAAGGAATAATCACTTGGTACATTTATCATTCACTAAATAAAACCTTGTATCTTTATGCTCTCCAAAGATACCCTTTAAGACAAAAGATAATATTCCCTGTAGCATTTATTTCCAAACAAATTTTTAACTTCTCCTGTAAGAGATTAAAAAAATAATTTACCATAAGGATAGATTTTAACTGAAATATATTAAGAGAGCAACAAATTAAAAATTAATTTATAAACAAAAAGCCTTTGGGTATACCTAACACCACATAATTGCAACTATTCTACAATGTAGATCAGCAGGCAGACAAAAGTGTGCATTTGGTCATGATAGCATGTCCTTCTCAAGGTGGCAGGAAATCTTAACATTTCTAAAACTTATTAATGGTGAGTGATGGCACTTGAAACATTTACATTTCCTTTACCACTTTTGGAGTATGTGGATCTCATTGCAGTCATTGTAAAATAGAACAAATCTAAAATGCTTGCCTGGTTTAGAAGTGTTTAAATGTCTTTTCTTATTTCCTTCCTTTATTTGCCTGCATTATTTTAACCTTTAAATAACATTAGAAGGCAAATTAATAACTTTATATTTGCTTTGTGGATTTCAAAATTTGCATTCATATAGGCACTTTTACGCAATATAAATACATTAGTATTAGAAAAAGCTCTTAGGTGATGTTTTTTGATAAGAACAGATGGATTGTGATGCATATCACAGTTAAGAGACTTCTGGATGTGGAAAATCATTAGAACACAAGCTCATTTGCAGTCTGATCTAAGCTTGTTCAAACTGGTTCATCTGTTGGCAGATAAAAGTAGAAAAATCATGTAAAAAACCATTTCAGGTTGAACACTAAAATCTTATATTATTCTTTTCCTGAGACACAAAAAATTGAAAATATTTTTATTGAACATAACATTCTATTCAAGCTGAAAATAAACATTTGGATATTTGTAACAGAAGAAATACTCATCCAAAAAATTAACATTCTTTCAGTTTAATGAAACACAGAGGTTATGGGATATGCAAACCCCAGCTTCTGTTTCCTCTGCCTGACTTTTATTTGCCTTTTAATTTGTATTTTTATGAAAATATTTTAAACTTCATGCTTGAAATTATTATTAGAGGGGAGTGCTTTCAGTTTTGGCTGTCTTTCAAAACCAACCTGTGCTAACTGCATAAATACTAAGAGAGTTTTATAGAAACGAAAGCTAGGAATGTCAAGTGAGAACTGTAGCAATTTGTCTAGGCCAAATTAGACCGTCAACAGGTTTAAATACATTTTTCTTACATTACCAAAATGTTTCCTAATTTGCTGATTAAGGCCTACTTTTAAGGTTTTTTTCAAGTTTTAGGCTAGGAATGAGGAGTATCAGAGTTCTTCAGTCTTTATATTGAAAGTGTTTCACATTATTGATTAATAAAAGAGTAGACACGAAAAACATCTTACTCTTGTGACTATTCTTTTTTTCACAGATAAGACATTTTGGTAAATTTAATGCTAATTTGAGCATATGTTTGGCACAACTAAAACTACCTGTAACTAAGTTAATTGCTGATAAAGAGATCCTACCTCAGATTTTTATAAAGTAGGTCTTCAGATGCACTGTTACTTTATGTCAAGTTTGTGACAAACGGTATATAAAGGAAAAATGAGTATGTAGCTGGAATATGTTTGATCTTTACAATTTAATGTCTATAGAATCGAGGTAATATACACATTCTCTGTTCAAGAACAAAAACACTGCTATACGACTCTCATAAATGTGAGAAATTACATGGAAAAGTCCCAGAAAAGCAGAATGAATAATTACTAGAATGAATAATAGATTAAAAACATGCCTTTTCAGACCTGTTTAATCTAATTTGACGAAGAGTAATAAACAAAATGTAAAAAGTTATGGGGATAAAGAAGCACTTGAATATGTACTGGTCAACCTAAATGTATATGAAATCAAGTATGTGACCACAGGTCTTATGATTTCCATATAAACAATGGCAACTCTTCAGCAACTGTGAATTCTTCATCTACACAAGCACGCCTCACACTTTACCTTTTCAAGTGCCCTCAAAGTGTCTATGCTAGATAGCTCATTGTGCATTAAACATCAGAGAGATTCTTACCTTACTGACAGGAACAGTTGCACTAATCATAATTAACAGTTTCTCTACAGAGAGGCAGAAGGAAAAAAGAAAAGAAAAAAGAAAAGAAAAAAGAAAAAAAAGTGGAACAGCATAGCTAAACCCAAATCTTTCAATTTCATTAATTTCAATCAGATTATCTGATGAAGTTAACTACACAAATTCCTTCCTATTCCTTTTTTTTCATAGAATCATAGAATGGTTTGAGTTGGGAGGTATCTTAAAAATCATTTAATTCCAATCCATCTGCCATGAGCAGGGATACCTCCCACCCGATTGGGCTGCCCATAGATAACTTTACATTAAGTGTGCAAATGTTTCTAATAACATCCCACCATTGGAAAGTGTCCAGTCTCCATCTGATGCTCAACAAAATATATGTGAGAAGAAAGCTCTCTGTGTCTCCAGTCACTCTGGAGCTTACATGAGCTTACACAGAAAAGAGATTGAAATCTACTTATTCATTAACAGGGAACTTGTGGATCTCTCTGTAGAGAGTAAAGATAACATTTGCATTACTCTGCCCTGAAGATCAGATGAGGAAAAATTTGTTCACATATACAAAGCTCTGATCAGATTAGTGACAAGCGGTATTCCTCAGGGTTCCATGTAAGGACTAGTACTATTTAATACCTTCATCAATGACACAGACAGTGAATTCAGTGCAATCTCAGCAAGTTTGTAGACATCAAACTGAGTGGTGCAGTTGACACACCTGAGGGATGGGGTGCCATCCAGGGGAACTTTGAGAAGCTCAAGAAGTGGACCCATATAAACCTCATGAAGTTCAACATGATGGAGTGCAAGGTCCTGCACCTGAGCTGGGATAATCTTCAGTATCAAGAAAGGCTGGTAGATGAAGGGATTCAGAGCAGACCTGCAGAGAAGGACCCGGGGGTGCTGGTGGATGCAAAGCTGGATGTGGGATGGCAATGTGCACTTGCAGCCCAAAAAGCCCACTATATCATGGGCTGCATCAAAAGAAGCATGGCCAGCAGGTAGATGGAGATGTTTCTGCCCCTCTGTTCTGCACTGGTGAGACACCACACGGAGCACGGCATCCAGCTCTGGGAAGCCAAATGAAAGAAAAACATGGCCCTATTGGAGAGAGTTCAGAGGAGGACCACAAATATGATCAGAGGGCCAGAACATCTCACCTGTGAAGAAAGACCAAGAGAGTTTGGATTCTTAAACCTAGGTAAGAGAAGGCTCCAGGGACACCTTACCATGACCTTCCGATATCTAAGGGGGGGTTATAATAAAGATGGGGTCAAACATTTTAGCAAAACCTATTGCAACAGGACAAGGGATAATGCTTTTGAACTAAAGGGCAGATTTAAGCTAGATACAAGGAAGACATTTTTTTTCACTGAGGGTGGTGAAATATTGGAACATGTTGCTCAGAGAGGTGGTAGATGCTCTGTCCCTGGAAACATTCAGGATTAAGTTGGATGGGGCTCTGAGCAACCTGATCTCTTTGAAGTTGTCCCTGATTATTGCAGAGGAGTTAGATGACCTTTAAAAGCCTCTCCAACCCAATCTATTCTGGAATGGTTCTGGAATGCTACATGAAAACAATAGGTCAGAAGAAACGAAGATCTGGAAGTAAGTTTGGAAACCAAGGTGAAGCTGATGTAAAAGGACAGACAGCTATTAGAATATTTTTGCACCACCTGATCTTCCACAGTTTTGGGTTGGTTTAGGCTGAGGTCTTTTAATGAATACTAGATGAGCCAGACAATCTTGTGGTCATAATTTGCATGCTAACAGTTTTGTGTTTAGAAGGCACAAGCTAGTTTCCAGTGCTGGAACAGTAATTATAGTGGACCAGGACTAACAAGTTGATTTACATTTTTGGCAAGCTGATGTTTGAAAAAGAAACCGGCTATCAATGTATATAGTGAATATTCCCAACAGATAGTTATGACACTTTGGAGCTGGCTACAAAAGCTTCAATGTACTGAAGTTCTTTTACTATTTTATAACTCAGTCCTAGAAATTCATCCTGCCATAAATTTATGAAAATTTACAAACCTATAAAAGTCAGCAAGGCCACATATAATTGAAAGTACTGCCTCACTGGGATCAAGCTAGTATATGGTAGTCGAATGCACTCTGTGTTATATGCTCTAGTCTTTTTTTAAATCTGTGCATGAATGAAGAGGTATACACACAATTTGTTTGAAAGCAATGACAAAAGGACAGCTTACTGAATGCCAAAAAGTAATCCTGCTGAGTGATAACCACAAAATAACCTGATAACCTCCTTGGAAATGATAGTATCTATTATATTGAAGGAAATGGAATTGAAACAAATAACACTTCCAAATATCCTAACATAAAATCTGCAATGCAGTACTAAATCCTCACAATCATTTCCTCAAAATTAGCTGAAGTCTCTAAGTAAAATGCAAGAAAAAAAGCAGAAAAGGCTCCAAATGAATTTTGTGCATCATATTATAGTTCTCTTCCATAGCACTAGATTGTGTAGTCACAGGATGTTCATTTTTGCTGTTCTTCTCATTCTGTTTTTTGCCTTTGTTTTATTATAGTCTCTCTGCAGAGTCTATGAATTGTATTTGAGACAATTAACAGAAAATTCTGGAAAAGAAAAGGAGAAATATGGAGATACAAGAGAATGAGGGGAAATAACTTTTCAAACCTGAAAAATAGAGTTTTTTTAAAAAAAAATGCAATGATGAACATCTGTTTTCTTGGGGTTACATATTTACTCATTCATGAAAAGCAAATCTAGGTATACCTATACAAGAGTCTGAACAACCTTATAGATTCTAGAAAGTGAAATTTCTACTATGCCCTAGCATTTACACAAAGAACACAGATCCTTTGATAACATGATTTCAGCAAACATTCCCGAAGAAGAGACATGGGCAAGAAAGGAATAAAGAAATGAAAATGTTCTGAGGAACTCCAGAAAGTTTTAACAGTCAGTAAATATGAATGATTTATAACATCTTTTTAGTCCTCATTTCAGGGTCTATATAAAACTGATGAGCTCAAAATTAAGAGGAAAAAGGAACTGAGGTGTTATTAACATTTCTTGATATCAGCCTTTCTATTCTGATCACCACATTGTCAGAGGATAAAATTGCTATGTGACCTATCTGTTGTGCTTCAGCCAGATGATACAAGCAGCATGCTGAAGATGAATAATTCTTTTGAAATGTGCCTATCCATGTATTTATTCAACTTGTTTTCAAGAGACACACAGAAGCTGAGGTAAAACATCCCATAAGTCTCAATTCCAAAACAACTGTAATCTACACAAATATCAATTGATTCAATTCCTGTTGCCCAAACAGCACAAGTTCCTTCAGGTGCAATGAAGTACAGGGAAACACAGAGCTGTGTGCAAATCTGCTTTTGACAGGGAATTTGGTTTGTAGCTATGCAGTTTCAAACCTGGCCTCTGAGGTTTGTTTATGCCCTGTAAAATATGCAAGCAAGCCTTGCAGTGAAGACCATGACCCCTCTTCTTTTTCCTGTTGAACTACTGAATTACAGATATATTTCCCTTTTGTCTGAATCTGGGTTATCACTGTTATTATCAATAGCATTTATTACTTAAAGTGGCACAGAGTAGTGAACATTCAACACAAATATCTACCCCATCCCAGCTAAAGGCAAAGGGCTAGGATACTGCTTTAAGAAAAGTGTATGTGATTTATCTGGCAGACAGTAAACCAGAAACTTCAATTCTCCCAAATACTGCATTAATGCTGTAATTGAATTAGTAATTGTAATTTAATTAGTGCTGTAATTGGACAAACTCCGATAATAGTGCTCCATCTAAAAGCACAAGTGAAATAAATATGGCTATTTCTAATGCACCTTGTACAACACTCAGCCACGTCAGTGTTTATTAAGGAAAATCTGAGCACACCAATTATGTTATATTCCTCTGTATACATATGAAATGAGAAGGCATGTTTAGTTGGAGGAACCTAAAAAAGGTGCTGACCTGCTCAGTAATTGCTGAACAGATATCTCTGTACAAAACCTGATGATTCCTAAGCATATAGTGAATTTAGCAGTAAAATCTTTAGCAGCTGGAAGATTGGTATGTGTTTTTAAGATTATAATCTTGGAGTTAAGCAGATAAATTTGACATAGTATCAATAGTACCAATTTAAGCATCATTATAGCCTTGTATCTGTAGCAATGCAGTGTAATTTCCATTAACAGGTGGTTTCTCTGGGATTCTCTATGGTGACAAAACCATTTACATTAAATGTCAGTCCTCCAGTGCGACACTGGTTTGCTGCATCGTTTGATCCAAGTACCCTTTCCAAAGACAAGAACTGTGTGTAAAGCTGCACAATTTCACAGTTATCTTGGTTCTTCAGAGAAGACAACTTTTCACTTTTTGAAGATGATGATATTTTTTCTAAAAAAATTCAGAAGAAGTACTACTTTTTATGACAAAAAAAAAAAAAGTCATGTATGGAACCATATTATCAGACCAAAAAGTATAAGGAACAAGAATATCAAAGACAGGTCTTATTTTCCACAA
>WAAB01009901.1:33477-52320 GCA_013389865.1 Piaya cayana
CACAGGTATCTTGGTTTTTCAGAGAAGACAACTTTTCACTTTTTAAAGATGATAATATATATTTTTTCTAAAAAAATTCGGAAGAAGTACTACTTTTTATGAAAAAAAAAAAAAAAAAGTCATGGATGGAACCATATTATCAGACCAAAAAGTATAAGGAACAAGAATATCAAAGACAGGTCTTATTTTCCACAACCAGCCCTAGTAAAGATTAGATCTTTCCTCCTAAGCAATTGCAGTATGAAAGGAATCTCCATTTAAACTGATTTCTAGCAAGTTGTGGAAATAACTCTTCACACTACTGGAGACAGTAGTATTGAAGTGGGAGAACAGACAGTTAATAAATTTATATGCATCTGCTATCTGGGCCTTTAAGTTATCCTCAAGTGCCACTTCTAAAGTTTTAAGAAAGGATTATTTGTTTTCCCTCAAAGTAGAACCATTTAAGCTCTATTTCTACAACAGACCCATCAATGATAATTTTTGTATGTGAGAAAAAAAAAAAAAGTCATAACCCCAGTATTTGCAAAGGATAAGTAGATACATAAGTTACAGAACTGGATGTAGTCCATATATTTCATTACTTTTTTAAGCAATACACAAACGACATCTTTTTATCCTAAAATATAACAATAGCTAGGAAAATGTGCCTGAATCCTTTGCAAAAAAAATTGAAATAAAAATGTTTTCTAGTGTTAAATGACAGAGGGATATTCTGGGACTATGAAACCTATTTGCTTCCCCTTTCTTCCTGAGTGATAAGACTTCCAAGGACAGAGATCTGCTCTCTTTCTACTTCACCAGAAGTCATCACAGCTAGTACTCGTGCTTAAGTGTATCAATTTCAACAGGGTACCCTCTTATACTCCCTTGCAGGTAACAATGATCTCTGTTGATATAAATAAACTCTACTTAGCTGGTCCTCAGAAAAGTTTTACTCAATTACGTAGCAGTGTTTTATCTGCAGATTAAGGAAAGAGTGAGTTCAAGGAAAAAGAACTGTCTCTATCATTTACTTTTATTCATTTTCTCTGTAAGTAGCATGAGAAATGCAAATAGTGGTGCAGGTAATGGAGGGACACCACCAAGAAATGGTATTTAAACAATTTGAGAATTAAAAGACTGGTTGAGTAGGCAATATTTGCAAAAGACTTATGAGAACAGTATTAAAAAAAAAGGAGAGAGAGAATGAAGTTAGTGTGAAAAAGCATTAGATTACCTAATTTTTGTTAATCTATTTACATATCACGTTTAGATTCAGGTGTGGTGGTTTTTCAGTTCTATATTTTGCAAATCAAATAACACATCAAGTGGTAATGTTATCAAAAGAAGTTTATCTAGTATATCCAGCTACACTGGAATTATTAGCAGCTGAAGTGTTATTCTGCTTCCTTCTCACTTCAATCACTGCAAAGAGATGTAAAGCTACATATTTTTGAAAGAAAGAAAAAGGGTCAACTATATCACTATTGTACTTTGTGCTGGCTTGTAGGCAATTTTGTAATTGCCCTTTTCGTCGTACTTTGAAGTACTTCAAAGTTCCTTAAACCCTGGGACGCTTTGACTGTAACATGCCAGCAAATCACAGAGGTTTGAAGTGTAATCAGATAAGAGAGATAATGATATGTCATATCCACCCTTTCACATCAAAACTAATACTTAGATTTTGATATAATATACTCTATGGTGTCTTTCGTGCTAAGATGCTAACTGACTGGTACTACAAATTATATATATATATATATATATATTTAATATCAGTAGGAAGAAAAGAAAATCAGTCACTTTGGGAGGTAATAATTTTAGAAACATTACATTGTGTAAACATGTATGTATATACTATATAGGTATACATCTGTATATCTAGCTATATACAAAGAAAATAAATAAAATAAATAAATAAGTTGTGATAGGTAAATAAGTTTTAACATGGGAAAACAAAAGAAAATAAGGCTGAACTGTGATTCCAATATTTTTAATTGTGATATGTTTCTGGATTGCAGCTGTGCCATGCATGCCTCCTAGTAGGTTCAATTTCAAAATGACTTCAAAATGCCAACTGGCTATTTAATTCTCTGATTTACTAAAAGCAGCTACTAATTTATACAGAGAACAGAATAATCAATCAATTCAACAGCCTTTTTGGTAGAGGCACAGTACTTATAAAGGTTTTACTCTACCTAGCTAATAGTTTCCCTGTACAGGGAAAGATCTTACATCTGGTTTTGAAGAGATCAAATAGTAGAAAATTTGTGAAAAATAATACATAATACATATGTATTACTGTTATTCTGCTAATTTCATTTTTGCCTATAGAACTGAAGATTCTTCTAGTACTCAATAACTTCCAACCCAAAAAAATACTTTTCCACTCCCGTTCTCTGAATTCCTTCCCATTTTTTTTCATAATTACATATATGCAGAAAGGGAATGAATTATAATCTCCAGCCTGGCGTTATGGCTGCTCAAATATCAGAATAATAATAGTTAGTGACCATAAAGATTCAGCTCTATAGTTATTGCTGACATGCCATTCACCTCGTGTACAAAGTTGTGGTTAACTACAATGGAAAACATTTTTTAATTAAATATACTCAGCTACACTTGAAGAAACACTGCAGGATACTTCTCAGAGAGACAATACCAATACCTTGTAGGATGGATTCACTTGCACTATGTATATCTTCAATCAAGCTAACCCTTACCTGAGGTTCGGTTTTTTTGAGCAGTTCCAAAATTATTTTTGCTTTTGTCTGATTTAAGAGAGCATGAAGTCCTGATGGACTTGAAGCATTACAAATGCACTTTGCATTTCATCATGGTTTTCACAACAGAAATAGACTGGATGCAAAACTCTGAAATCTTTGAGAAACTGAATTTTTTCTGTTAGCTTAAATGAAAATGTCCTGGGCCTTAGATCTCTCCTGTCAAGAGCTAGTATCCAGATAAGGAAGAAAAGATCTGAGAAATGATTTTTTGAGAACCTATGCTGCAATGCACTGCCAACTTCCACTTGCATCCACTTCACAAACACAATACAAAACACAAAAGAGTACCTGTTCCCTGCTGGAGATGTCTAAAACTCTCTTTTATTGTCAAAAAGTGCCACAGAGACATTATGCTATAATAAAGAGTATACAAAAATGTGATACTCTAACAACAATAAAAGAGGTAAGTGGTAAATTCAGGTTTCATTTTTCTTTTCACAAGTACATGCACATGGCAGTTACCACAGCACTGCACGGCTGGCAGGTTGAGAGAATGAAGGGAAGGCTTTCAGCACGTGTTCAACTTTTTCAAGCAAAGCTGGGTACAGATGTATTTAACTATTCAACAGAACCAAATCTCAGAATTGCACATAATTTGTCTTTAATATTTCAACAGGCCACTGTCAACTTCATCCGATTGTGTTTTACTTCACCGGAGCTATTAGCAAATGTTTTAATTTTTTCTGAAATATTTATTAAAATCTTTTACAAAATAGGCCCTTAAGGTAATTGAGGTAGGATACTAAAATTCAAATAGACATGGTAGTGTATAGTTCTTACTGTACATAAACGGTAGATTGACATTCAGATACACAACAGAGAATATATCTATGTTTCGAAAAATAAAAGCTTTGCTTTTTTATAGAAGTTCTGATATGCATCTGATACTTTCTGGAACTAGACTAATTTGCTAGAATATTTACAAAGGCTTAACACATAATAAATGTAAAGAGTCTTAACTGGGACACCCTACTGTGGAAGGGTGTTTACCCCCCTGGTCACCATCTTGCTGTCCCATAACCCAGGGCAGGTGAGGAGAGCAGTTATCGGTGAAGACTTAGGCAAAAAAGTTAAGTACCTCAGCTTTCTCCTTGTTGATACTTGATCACTATTTCCAACCATCAGTGGAAGTATGTTCTCTCTAACCTTCTTTCGACTGACGTGCCTGTAGAAGCCCTTGTTAGTCTTTACTTCCCTTGCCAAAATTAATCTCCTATCTCAAGAAATTATTTTTCCAATATGGAAATTATGAAGTAGGCAGTTAGGTTTTCTAATAAAAGTAATGTTGAAGAGAACAATGGTAAACAACAAGCATTTTATCAGAAAGATTAATTCGGTGATCAAGCAGAGCTTTTACATTCCTACTTCTTGCAATTATATATCGAATCATAGAATCAGAAAATAGTTTGTAAGGAACCATGAAGGTCATCTAATCCAACCCCCCTGCAGAGAGCAAGCACTTCTTCAACTAGATCAGATTACCTGATCTTGAGTGTTTCCAGGTGTGAGGCATCCACCACCTCTCTGGACAACCTCTTCCAGTGCTTCACCACCCTCAATGACAAAAATTTCTTCCTAGTATTTAGTCTAAACTTTTCCTCTTTTAGTTTAAAGCCATTAACCCTTATCCTCTTGCTACAGGCCTTGCTAAAAAGCTTTTCCCAACCTTTCTTACAAGCCCTCTTTAAGTATTGGGAGGCTGCAATAAGGTCTCCTTGGAATCCTCTTTTTCAAGCTGAACAACTCCAGCTCTCTCATCATCTCTTCATAGTGGAGGTGTTCTAGGCCTTTGATCATTTTAGTTGCCCTCCTCAGGATCCACTACAACAGGACCATATCTTTCCTTTTCTGAGGGTGCCAAAGCTGGATGCAGTATTCATAGAATCATAGAATCACCAGGTTGAAAGAGACCCGCCAGATCATTGAGTCCTACCATTCCTAAATCCACTAAACCATGTCCCTCAGGACCTTGTCCAGCCATGAAAAACTTCCTCCTGATGTCTAGCCCAAACCTCCCCTGGCGGAGCTTGAGGCCATTCCCCCTTGTCCTGTCCCGTCACTTGGGAGAACAGGCCAGCTCCCTCCTCTCTACCACCTCCTTTCAGGTAGTTGTAGNCCAGGAGAGTGTGCGCCTGTCCAGGCCAGAGGCTGACAGTTTCTGTAGCAGAATGCTGTGAGAAACTGTGTCAAAGGCTTTGCTGAAGTCCAGGAAGACCACATCCACAGCCTTTCCCTCATCCAGCCTTCAGACCTCACCAGAGCAGAGCAGAGGGGCAGAATTCCTTCCCTTGACATGCTGGCAACACTTCTTTCGACACAGTCCAGGATATGGTTCATCTTCTGGGGTGTGAGTGTATGTTGCCAGCTCGCATCCAGCTTCTCAACCACCAGGACCCAGGTCCTTCTCCACAGGGCTGCTCTCAACCCTTTCAACCCCCAGCCCGTATCAATACTGAGGGTTGACACTTCAATTTGTTGAACCTCATGACCACTTCTTGAGCTTGTCAAGGTTCCTCTGGATGGCATCCTGCCCCTCAGGAGTGTCAACTCTGCCACCCAGCTTGATTTCATCTACAAACTTGCTGAGAGTGAACTTGCTCCCATTGTCTCTGTCATTGATGAAGACGCTAAACAACACTTGTCCTAGAACAGCCTCCTGAGGGACACCACTTCTGTTCTCCATCTGGACATTGAGCCGTTGACCACTAACCTCTGGGTGCGATATCCAATCGATTTCTTATCCACTGAATAGTCCATCTATCAAATCCATACCTCTCCAATGCAGAGAGAAAGGTGTTGTGGAGGACTGTGTCAATATCTTCCTATAATGTAGGTTACTACTTTCTTACACTGTAAAGCTCCAAATAACGGCTTTACAGTTTTAGTGATGACCATAGGATAATAATGACAGTTTGCATTGCAGGTTATTGCCCTCTGCTCATTTGTTGTGTAACTGAAAACAAGAATGAGACAAATGCTAGGAATGCTTCAGCAAATTTGAACAATATATTAAATGTCTTGTTTCAGTAATAATGTATGGAAACTTAGCTATATCAGTACTTAAAGTGAATAACAAAAGAAACTACCAAAATCTAAGTAAATAACTATGTCTTCAGTGGCAAAATCTAATTCCTTACAGGGAAGAAATAGGATGTCATGTTTTAATGCTGTTCTGAGTGTAAGCTAAACTCAGAAGCAGCTATATATGTCAAAACTTGAATTATTTATTTGTGCTTTTCTGTTCAAGGTGCCCTTTGTGTTAAGTGCAAAAATGAACATATGTGAGACACCGACTTCTCCCCACTATCAAACAGCTTCAGAAAAGAAAATGTATCTGGATCTGGAGAGCAAAGAGGAATCGCTATGCACGTTCAAAGATCTCTGAGAGACTGTTCAGAGAAAGCTGACATCTTCAATAATGCCTAAAGGAATTTGTGGAATAAATAAAAGGAAATAGCTAGGTCAGTTCTAAAGACATATTTAAAGAGAATTTCTGAAATGAAATAAAAATACAAGCTGAAATCTGAGACCACGCCCACAAACCAAAGCACTTTTTCCCCCTCAGATGCTTGCAGTCAAAATTTTGCAGTACTACGTACTTCAAGTACAGGCTTGTAAGAAAAGCACTGGCCAGCGATTCTAAACAAAAATCTAGTTAGCCTTTTAAATTTTAGTTTCCCAGACTGAGAGAAGTGTAAATGAAATGAAGAACACATGCAAAATATACTGACAAATAAGATGCTATTGTCCATTTAAAAGAGTGGGGTATTTTTTATGCTACATAATTACTTAAGCCAAAAAAACCCCCAATAATATAATTATTTTTTCTAACTGTTCTGGTCAAGGATCACTACTTAAGTGGCAAAAGATGCATTGTATGGTTTGTGCTATATGAGGAAAAAGTTTGTTATTGGTTTTTGTTCCACATATCCATTTGATATCTGACTGCAGTTTCTGAGGATTAGTACCAGTCCCCTAGGTTCTTTCTGCCCCTTCTCTGCTTCCAGACACTATTTGAATATCCCTTAAAAAGTGTTATGTTGCTCCTGCCTCTTTTAAACTGTATCATATTTCCATTGCTTAGGCTAGAATATTTTCTGTAAGCTGTAACTGAACAGAAATTTTTATTTTAAGTCTAGTGACATTCTACATTCAGTTCTCAGAATGACATTGTGGATCACTAAGTTCATCTAGGATCTCCCTGCATCAGAACAAGGACCTGCTCCACCACAATGATAAAGTGGTGTCTTATGCCTCTTGTCTTGCCTTGAAATATATCCGAGTTAGCTGAAGTCATTAATCTCTAAAACAAAAACCTTAGTTTACATAGGATTAGATTAATTAAAGTCTCCCCAAGAATAATTCTCCAATAAACATTCTTAAGGCAAACCAAGCTGTAGGTGCACTACCTCCCTCTTCAAAAACTATTTCATCCCCAGCATGTGAGAACTTACAGGACTTGCCATAGAATTACTTGTTGCAGCTTCCCTGTAACCATCTGGGAACTGATCTCCCCGGTATGAGAACTGAGGTCCTCCTCTCATGCTCTCACTGCCAGGCTCGTGGATTCTTTGGCAATGAAGAGGAAGGAAATATAAAGAGATAAAGGAAAAGTCATATATGCAAAATGAAAGGATAGTAGACCCACTCTAGAAACATGCTCTAGAAACATAGCATTGTGCAGCCCTATTAGCTGCAGGTCTTGAAAAATGTATTGTGCATAGGGTAATTATTTCAGGGGGAAAAAGGAAAATAATTTTGTGTGTAGCTGATTTCATGTCTGATATAGATGAATATCACGGCTGTATCTCTTTCATGACAGTATTGCTATGATGATAAGCGAGTCACCTAAACCAAAGATTTTTAGAAATGCTTAATAACAGCTTTTCTTAATTCCCAGATTAGCAATATTGGTTTTGGTAATGAGCATTAGCAACTGAATTGTGAACTGGTTATTCCTATTATATCATTTTCACTTACTCTGAAAAGGGAAAGAAGAACAATGAATGGTGAATTTTATTCCATCTCATATATTTGATGTTTAAAGGGTAGGTGTGAAAGTTCCTTATTTCATTAATCGATAATGGAAACAATTAGCAACCCTGGATTGCAATTTGCCACAGTCTAAGAAATGTGTGCTGCCCTTCTCCATTGACAACAGAGGGCAGTGAGATGACAAGCTTAGGCTAAACATGCAAGTGTTCTTTAGATATTATAAAACTGATTAATTCAACAGTGATTCATAATTTTGGAAAACTACTAGAATAAAATCATTACTCTAAAAATGTTGTTTCTAAATGTTGTTTTCTCTATGAAAATTATTTACTCTTATGAAGACTCTGAAAGTAGAAGTACATTAGTTTTTAAATATAAGTATGGTACCAGACTAAAATTACCACCACCTCCTAAAAAAAAAAAAAATCCCAGTGGAAATTCTATATTTGCCCATTAAGTCTGGGAATAAATAAGAACATTGCAAGAAAACATGACTGCCAGTGGCCTGTGGGCAAAAATGAGCATCTAACCAGAACTAGGGAGTTTCTTGCAATGTTTAAGTACAGACAAATATGGTTTCCTGAATATTTGAAAAAAGCCAAAAAAGTTAAAAACACTACCAGAATTTTGTGTACTCTTTAGTTTAGAATAAATGGCTAAACCAGAGGGATATAACAAAATATATAATTGCTGAAATGATATGTTGAAAAGCATGGTCCTGTGACCTCCCATGCAACATAGTTGACCTTTGTCTTTGAAGGTCCCATCACTCCACATGCAAAATACAGTGTGAATTTTTTATAAAATAGAAAAGCTACTACCCAGCCAGTGGCAGAACAAAGCAAACATTTTTCCAATACAGGCAACTGAGCAGGCATACTATGCACTGTCTGCAAATAAACATTTAAAAACCATCTTTTACAAGACACAAATACTGTTCCCAATTAAGAACTACCATAAATGTTGCAGTAAGTTAAGATTTGGAATTTGCTTAGATATTCAATTACAAGAAAATCTGATGGGAGTCATGTATATACCAATATGAGTGAGATAATAAGTGTTTTTCCCTTTCCTTATCCTGCTGAGATTGATGTCAGCTACTTTATTTGAACTCTTCTCTGACATATGCCTTTTGCTGGTTACCAGGCAACTAGCATCATCAAGAAAGCTAAACATGTGCACCAAGTATTATTCACATCAATGCTTTATTTCAGAGTACCTCAAAACATCTTTACCAATTCACAAGTTTGGCTTACCAGCCTGCAGTCCCTGAGGAATATCTTCACATTTCTGTGCTCAGTAGAAAATGTGGATACAGTCTCTTTGAGAAAATAATATCCCACAAAAATGTTATTGAAGGAAAATGCGAGCACAGGTCTAGAATTCTGAGGTCTGGATTTTTTCTTTTTCTTAAAAAACATCAACAAACAAACCCTTAAATATTCATTACTCATTTAGACCTCTTCAGGATATCTTTAACGATATAGCACAACTGAATTATATATATAGATTTACACTTTCTCTAACAAGTAAAAGTAATTTTCTGATGATCCTGTAGAGGTTGTGAGAAGAAAAGTGGAGAGTAGCATTAATATTGGGCTACTAACAAACAGAAAACCAAAGACTCTTTGAAGTAATGAGCTGAATATATCATAGAATTCACAGATAATTTTTCAGGTGAAAGAATGTAAGCATAAATTAATGTATGGTTTAATAACTCTCTAATATTCTTCTCTGTAAATACAGCAGCATATACTGAACCCAAGATTTTGCAGGTTAGGTTTGGAAAGGTCTGTGTGTAGGTCAAATACGTCCTACTGAAATCTAGTAATTTTATTTAAACTTTATTTCTGATATGAAGTGGATAACATTATGGCAATTATCAAAAATACTTACAGGATTCCAGTTTCAAAAAGATTATGTAGTAAAAAATCTGAAGCACATACAGATAAGCAAAGAAACACATAAAGACACACATAAAAATGAGAGTAATAGGCATGGCACCTTGCTGATATAATTTTTTTATAATCAAATGGTTTTATAAAAATGAGAAATGGACCTTTAGACAAACCATAGTCCTTTGAAATGGAACTGCTGACAAATATATTAACACTTAATTTTCATATATATGCAGTCTTTCCTAATCTGAAGTTACAAGGGTAAAATACAACTTCATTCTCATTGTATAAGTGGAGTCTGTTAAATATCTTACTAGGAGAAAAAAATAATTGCACTGAATATTTACACAAAGAACTAAAACCTTTCCTAACTGGAGATGATATTTCTACTATAACATTTAAATCTCAGTTGCATTTTCTTTAAATGACAAAAAAAGCAAAAAGCCCATAATAAATATTTCTCTTTCCTTTGTATGGCATACAACAGCACATGTTCAGGAAAATGACTTGTTTCTAGTTTCCTAACTAAGTAACAGTAAAGTGAAATGGAAATTGAAACTGCTTTCTCCCACTTTATTTCTCCAATACTGTCAGAAAAAGTTAACCAGTAAAAACTATACAGTCTAATACTAGCTCAGTTCATTTCATACTGGAATAACAGATGAAAGGGTTTGGAGGTTTATTTACTAGTTGTACTCTACACAAGTGAAGATTTCATACAATTCTCATCATACCAAATGGTGATTTCAGATGGTTTAACCTGAATCTTTTGATGATGATGGCAATACTTACATCGGACAAACATTTCACTAGTAATAACTAGTTTTATAAGACTTTGAAAAGAAAAATGTCATTCAGAGTATGAATATGTCCTGACAGAATCTGGGTCCAAATATTATGGATTTTGTACACACACACACACACACACATATCTATACATATCTATACATATTCAGACTTAGATATGCATGGTAACATATACTGTCCTTTGATTATAATATTTCTGTGTGAGAATGCCATTAACAAAATAATGAGCAGCATCTGAGACAGTGTCCTTTAATTGTAGCCTTGGCTGTTCATTTGCTGTGAAAGCAAACTCACCATTTCTTTCAGAGAAGTTTAGAGATCACAGGAATGCAAGTTAAGCACCAGAAGATGTGAATATAGATAAGTGCTTTGGTTCAACATTGTATGACCCTAAAAATCTTATTTTATATGTAAACATCTCATTAAAATACTGTACCAATTGAGAATAGTACTGTTCTGCAGTGGCTGCCGGAGCTAATTTGTATAAAGATAAATCTGGACACAGACTTGACATTGAAGGCATTAGATGGGTCTTCTGAACCTCAATTTTAGTTTTGTTTATTTTTGTTTTATGCTAAAAGGAAAATTTATTTCAGGGGATAAAAAATGTGCAGTTGCCACACAGTTTGAATAGCTTACAGTGAGGAAACATCTAAAAGATCATAACCAGCTCTTCTCAGTTTACATTATCATTAAAAATAACTCATTATCGAACAATTTGTGCCTGTAGTAATTGTGGAGACAGTTTAACCTGTTAGTTTGTGCTCTATAGAGTTACACAGTGTTCAGCAGATGTACTATCCTGTAAAGCCTAACTTTACTTTTTCCTTTGCCTTAAACATTTTTTCTGAGGGCTGGCTACTTGCTCCCTTCTTTTGTGGCACTGGCAATGAACAGCAGAGGGGGTGCAGCAGCAGACTGACCTTGGGATACCACCTGAGGGCCTGATTTGTGGTGCTGGGGAGGTGCAGGAGTAAGCACCCGTCCCTACCCTCCAAAGGAAGCGGTGATTCTTTCTTTTTCCCTTCTCTCTCTCTCTTTTTCTCTCCCCACTCGCTCTCAGTCTCTCATTTACCTTTACTGTTTCTCGACTGGTGTCAGTGTGTGCCGGACTGAATCCAGGTGACCCTGGCTGGGTTCAGGGATCAGATTGTGATCTGAACAGATTGAAATCTGTTTTCTGCAACTTTGAGAAGTTGCACCCCCCATACCTTGGTTGTGCACTGATTATTTTAATGTGTTTATTTTGGTCAAAGGCAGAATAAATTTTGCTTTTTATTTTCGCCCTGAGAGTGACCTTGTCAGCCTCCAGATCAATGCACAGATAAAACAATCACCTTCTTTCAACTGTGCAGGTCAGAAGAAGCCTTGATTCAAGTGTGTAGCTTGTGGATCCAGTGCACAAAATTTTATATTTGTAAACATTATCAGTTGATTTTTAAAAATAATTATACCAGAAAAAATCCTAAATGTTTAATGTTCCTGAAATATATGAAGATGACCTCAAANGTCAAAATAGCCTTTGTGTTTGCTCCACAGTTGTTCACTGCAGGAAGATTACATGTTGCTACCTCCATTTACTTGATGTAGTGGAAGGTATCCCTGCCTATGGCAGGGAGGTTAGAATTAGATGATTTTCAAGGTCCCTTCCAACTCAAACCATTCTATGATTCCATGATTCCAAAACTATTTGAAATGGCTTGTTTTCCAACTTGAAGAACTCCTAAAAGTTGTTATAACTTAAACAGATGAGGAAGAAAAAGAGAAAATCCATTCTACATGAAGTCATAGAATCACAGAATCATAGAATGGTTGGAAGTGCAATATCGTTAATGTTGTTGTCTGTATGATGTGCAACTCTGGTATAGCATTGTCATTAGCATTGCCTCTGTTTTCAAATCATAAGGAGATAAAGCAATAATATTTGGAAGTTAAAAGTACATTTTCCTACTCTTTCTCTCCAAAGTTATACGTAGAAGTAAAATTAGCCATATTGTGTCTTACAGAATTCAGTAAAGTATTCTAAAGTTTCTGAGGTTAACACAAATTACCATATTCTTATTTAAAAGGATATTGTCTTTCATGATTGTTAGTTAAAGAATTATTCAATAATCTCAAAAAGAACACCCAAACAGCAAAAGGGGCTGTTTTCTCAGAGTCCTCAAAACTCTTAGTAGTTTCAAATAGAAGGAATTCTGAAATATAGATCTGTTTCTTGCCGCCCTGCTTAATTCTCTGACTTTGCCAATCACTTAATTAAAAAAAAAAACCACAAAACAAACCCCAAAACATAATACACTTCCAACCTTCAAAAAAAATCAATAAATAAATATCCACAAAAAGATTAATCAACTATTCTAAAGTTTTGGTGAAATCGTAGTAACTACTATCTAGTCCTCAGTTACAATACCAACAATAATGAAAGAGTTTCCTGTGCCACGCTTGGTAACAGACTGAGGCTGGTAAGTCTTATGGCAATTCTACCATGCTTGAAATCTGCCAGCAGATCTGGCTGGGAATTGAAAGCTGAGCAGTTAATGCAGCCCTCTCCAATTTAATCCACTGTGGTTACAGGAGGACCCCTGAACTCCAGGGCAACCCCATTAGTCTCTTTCCCCTATGATTACTTCAAGGAGTCAAAACCATCAGCGCTAGGGCACGGGTTATTTTTTCATACAACTCAATACCTTGGTGCCAAGTCCAACATTGTACTGATTTCCTTGTCCTTAGTAGCTTGTCCTAGAGAACAGCAGTTCTCCTCCATGTAAAGGAGTACAAGGACATTGAACTACTCACTAGGACCCACAAGCCTGTGCTACACTGAGAAACTGGACTCCTGAAATGCTTCATAGACAAAGGAGTGTATATTGCAACATTGATTAAACAGATGGAGGATAAGGCACCGTATCCAAAAATTTACTCCCCAGGACAGTTCCCACAGCTCAAAATCGGGATCAAAAGTTCTTATAAACATAAACATAAAACAAAAGCTTATAAAACTAATAACTTGCAATATCTGAAGTCCTTCAAAAATCTGCATATACGACAATTTTTCCTCAATTTAGCTGTTCTCATATAACTAGAGGTCACTCAACTAGGTCTCCTGCTTTACCTCTTACGTTTCCTGTGATGTTTTTGAAGATGAGCGTGATAATAGAATATGGTATTTCTGTTGTTATACCTATTTCAAGTGGTATCAACACTTTTACCAGTCAAAAGGAAGAAGTAAAAAACAGTATGCAAGTATCACTGGTATGAATAGTGCAGAAATGTTCACATATTGACATTGTTTACACCGGAAATTGTTTGTCAAAGCTGGTTTTGAGACTACCTAAAACTTCACCTTTTGTAGCTTTTTACCCTTCTTCATCTTATTCCTTCAAACTACTAAACATAGCCAGTTAAGTTAATTTTTGTCAGTCTTGCAATTCCTCTCCTGACTGCTATAGCCCCATTTGACGTTCAGACTGCTAATTTAAAACTTACATCCTTAAAGAGAGAGAAATGCTTACAGGAGAAGCATGTTTGATTCCAGAAGGTGTGGAGTGCCCCATTTCCTCTGTTTTAACACATGGTTTGGAATAAGAGGTGTAAAGGAGTATCGGGTAACTGATGTAGGCAGTATTTTGCAATGTAAACCACATTGCTACCTTTTTAATGAAGGAGTGGAAATGATGGCCCAGCTGGTAGCACAGTTAGTATGGCAACAGTTGTCAAGCCATGCCTACAAATTATGAATACAGATTGCATGTATGAGATGTATAAGTTGTTCTGGCAAGACAACAATGTTTTGTAAATGACAGCTAATGAAAACAGACAGGAATATGTTAATGCAGTTAAGATGTTTAAAAAAAACCCCAAAATAGTAGTTTTACTACCACTACATTTATTCCTGCCTTCTTGAAATTCCTTAGGAACAGATACTGAGCAGACTTACAATAACTATCGTGAATTCAGAAATCGGAACATTTTGTTTTGTTTTTTAAAACCCCACTGAGTGCCCCTCTGTATTCTGACAAAAAAGAGCTTGTGCTGAGTATTTATTCCATAGCAAAATTCAGACTAGCTTTGTGATGAGATCCTGGTGGGCTTGGAGGCTGTGATGCCTTGTGAGTGATGAGCATGCGCTGATGACTGTACTTCAGCATCCACCAGTCCCCAGCAGCAGGTTAAACCAGCCCTGGTGAGAAAGCACCTTCACAGAGCAGAGAGGGTTCACAGCCTTTTACAGACCACCACTACAGATATTATCAGTCATTACCAGGAGTGCTTGAGAAATGAAGAGGTCCAGCAGATCTGTACGTTCTCATTTGTTTCGTTTAGGGTATCCAGCCCATGCTAGTTCTGCTATGAGCACAGGAGGAAATACATGGATTTAGAGACTGTTCAGAAGAGAAACAACATTGTTTTTTCTCAGCTAATTGTTTTCAGACTACATAGGAAAGGAGGAATCCTCCTCTCACTACACTAAAAAAATACATGACTTATAATCTATTCCAGGGAAAACCAAGTATTTCAAAAGTAACTTTAAATGATCTGGTCTAGCACATGCTATTGATGATTTTTAATGCTAGTAATATTGTGAATTTTCTATAAAAAAATAAAAATGCATTTATTTAACATTAAAAAGAAGGCTTCGAATGTTTTAATAACAAAATGTGCAGTAACTTAGAACAAGGGTAATTTGACTAACCTTAAATTACCCTTTGAATCTGCAGAAATATTTTATATATGTCTTGAGTTTGTGTGGAACAGAGTTAATTTTCTTCTTAGCAGCTATTAGAGCTTTGGGTTTTTTTTGATTTAGAATGAAAATAATGTTGATAACACACTGATGTTTTAGTAGTTGGTGAGCAGTGCTTACGCTAAGTCAAATAACTTTCAGTGTCTCATACCATCCTGACAGTGAGGAGGCTGGGGATGCATAGGAAGATGGAAGGAGACAGAACCAGGGCAGCTAACCTAAACTGGCCAAAGGAACGTTACATACCATATGACATTATGCTGAAAAAACACCTGTGGAGGATAACGCTAGGGCGTGGAAACAGCTGCTTGGGGACTGGTTGGGCATTGTTCGGTGGGTGATGAGAAATTGCATTGTGCCTCACTTGTTTTGTATATTCTTTTATCACAATAATTATGATTATTTTCCCTTCCTTGTCTGTCCTATTAAACTGTCTTTGTATCAATCCACAAATTTTACCTTTTTTCTGAATCTCTGCCCAATTTCTACAGCAGGCAAAATGTGCTGGGCTAAGTCACAAAATATGTTATGTTATTTTATTTTACTAGTAACAAGCAGAAAGAGCTGTTTTAGAATGAAATGGGATAGAAGCATACCAGGACTTTTGTTTCCTCTATTTACTAAATTATAAATAACATTTCTGCACTCTGGCTTTCCTAGTACATATATCCTAGTTTAAAGCCTTTAAGCATTGCACCATCACATTGCTAAAAGATGCATATGAAGATATGTATATGCTCCACAAAATCTACAGCTTCAGGCCTACATGGTATGTATAGTTTACTTTGTTTAATGCTTTGTAAGCTGAGAAGGAAGGCTGAAAGTTCACCATTCAAACCAATTTTCAGATTATTTGTAGCAAAACATTCTGTGCTTTTTTTAAGGTTAAGTATTTCCAGTGCATAATGCTGACTGTCAAATAGAAGAATTTATTGTCATAATTTTTAAGTTAAGTTTTATTAAAAGTATTAGTTTTTATTCAGAAAAAAAAATCCTTCATCATGTGATTAATAGATCAATAGTCTGATCAATAGATTAATAGTCTGATTAATAGATCAATTGCTTCAATAATATTTAGCATTAGGATTAGTAACATAATATGGAAGAAGACTCAAGAAAAACATGTGAAACATGCCGTAACAGGCCTGTGCATGCACAAATTATTTTTGCATCTGTAAACTAGATTTAATACTGTGAGTATCTGCAGATTAAGAGATTTCCTATAATAACAGTCCTCTGCATGACCTAATCAACTGGTGATATTCCTGCATTACTAATACATCATTTTATGCTCCTAAAAAGGACTATCAGAATTTCTAAGGTTCCTATGACTTTCAAATGATGGACAAGAGAGTTCTACTAGGTAAAACACATACAACCATGAAAAAATATTCTCTATTCTGACTTGGGAAATGCTATCTCAGATCAGTACAGTGGGCTAGCAGTTGTTGAGCATATTGCAGAAATATATCAGAAATACAAATAAAAAGAATATAAGGGGGGGAAAATATACATGCTAGGTAGAGTGTATGAACTGTATTTTATGCTTGTAGCTTATTTGTAAAGTTGCTGCATGCCTCACAGGAAGCTATTATCCACATTCATTAAATTAAGAATTCTTCCAAATCCCAATACTAGTTACCTTGAACTGTTCTTTGTCAAAAATACAAGCATTTAGTTGGTGGATTTTTTATTATAATCTTTGCAAAAAATCTCCAGAACATTTCTGACTTCATTACATATTTTACAAGCCTTGAATATATTTTGCAATGTATTTTCTAGGTATTTTTTTCTTTGAATCAAACATTTATTAAAATAATTCCAAGCTAGCTAGCTTTATTGAAGTGTTGTGTATGCAGAAATAATATAGAGTTTTGTTTAAAAGTGAAGCAATTTTTTTCACCACTAAATGTTGTAAAAGTAAGCCTTTAATTGCTTCAGGCTAGTTTTAATATGAGACCTCACAGTCTTTTAGAATTTCATAATCGATTTGAGAAAACAAAGGTGCCTATGCCTGTTTTCTCTCTCTCTTGAGGGATGAAGTGTTTGCAATAAACAGAAATTAGCTAAATCTAAATGTAAATTATGTTACAAAGCTGGAAATAATATCCTTTCTTTCAACAACAGAACATACTGTACAATTATTTAGGAACAGACATGGCCCAACTTGCCAAATTTTGCTTCAAATTAATTATTGTAAAAGAATTTAAAAAGCTCCAATTCTGTCAGCTCTGAATGCTCAAAATACTTATTATAGAAATACAGTAATTAACTTTCCAGGCCCAAACCCATGGATTTTAATTTAAAGAAAATAAATGATAAATATCTCAATAAAAAATGCTAGCGAGTAATTTTACAGTTTAGTCATTGGCACAGCTATTGAATGGCAGGGATAGAAATTGCATTTAGCTAACCTGGTCCAGTTTAGCCCACACCAATCAACCACCAGATCATTGAGAGTTCTCCTTTGAGAACACGTGTTTTTACAGCGCCAAAGAAAATTAAGGGAGAAATTTTGTCTTCACTAGAGTTTTTTTATTCCAGTTGACTACCAATTCCCTGTGGTTAGTTTACACAGTAGCATTATGTTTGTTTTAACACTTGCTAATTGTGTCACGAGGCAAACATGCTGTCCAGAACTTCTCACATGCAGATTAGAGTGTTCAAATTCATACTAATGGACCATTACATAATCTGATTTAAACTCAACTATTTTCTTTGAGTTTTATGATAATTGAAGACTAGACTGCATCAGAGAGAAACAGCTGACGCATCCCTGTATATTGGCCAGCCATTATTCTAAATGGGAAAATGGCCTTCGAATGAGATGAACTATCACGCAAAACACATTTGGTTAGAACTTTAATGTATTTTGGTAATTAAAAAATTGGAGTTATCTGTGAAAATATACTGGGAAATCAAAATCTTTTTCTAGACCCCCTTTTGATGGATTTCATGGAGATTCACAACATACAATGTATTCCTTTAATTCTCCTGAACTAACAAGTGACTTGGCTGACACAGATGCGGAAAATACCGTGAACAATGTCAAGCAACAGTCACCTTCATAAGGCTCCTTTCTATGGCCAGCAACATTTATCTTCATCACAGTAATGATGAATGGCACTGTTTGCTGCACTTTATATGTAATGACTGAGTCATTTACTTGTCTGTTGTAGTCTTAAACATTGGCCCTCCTCAGTGGTGCCATGTTCAGTGGTGGAGAGAGGTGCAGGAGTAAGCAGTGCACCCTCCCCTTCTCTGCTTCACCTGCCAGTGGGCTTACTGTTCTTGGCAGGCTACTACAGAGTGGGGAGGAGATACAGCAGCAGGCACTGCCTCCCCACCCCGCCTGCCCCTGACTGTTCAGGAGCCCCTAGACCTTCCCGAAGGAGCTTCTGTGCTGACAGCAAGACCACCCCTCACATGCTAATAAGGCATGGACTTGGCCAATACACAGAACTTGCAAGAAGGCACAGTGTGCATGCCCACCACCCCAGCACAACCAGTCTGGAGAAGTCACCACATGTTCCTGAAGAATCGCTGCTGAGGAATCATAGAATCATAAAATGGTTTGTGTTGGAAGGGACCTAAAGGAACATCTAATGCCAAGTCCCCTGCCATAGGCACA
>WAAB01009902.1:33930-45529 GCA_013389865.1 Piaya cayana
TTTTGGCAAGTTACTAGCCAAATCTGAGCCTTCACTTCTGAAAAGATGGATGCAAGGTGGATGCACCAATGTTTCACGTGACAACTGAGAGAGCTGGGGGTGTTTATCCTGGAGAAGAGGAGGCTGAGGGGAGACCTCATTGCTCTCTGCAACTACCTGAGAGGAGGTTGTGGAGAGGAGGGAGCTGGGCTCTTCTGCCAAGGGACAGGGGACAGGACGAGAGGGAATGGCCTCAAGCTCCACCAGGCGAGGTTCAGGATGGACATCAGGAAAAAATTCTTCACAGAAAGGGTGATTGGTCAGTGTCAGAGGCTGCCCTGGGAGGGGCTTGGTTCCCCTTCCCTGGAGGGGTTTAAGGTGCAGGTGGACGAGGTGCTGAGGGACATGGGTTAGAGATTGATGGGAATGGTTGGACTCGATGATCCAGTGGGTCTCTTCCAACCCGTTGATTCTACGATTCTGTGAGCTGCTCTGTGGTTTGTGGGGAGATGCCCTGGGTAGCCTTGTCCTGGGTACAGATGCCCCCAGAGGGACGGGTATGACTGGGTTGGGTGTCGTGTGGGCACTGCGGGGCATTCTGCATTTTGCTTCTGCCAGTAACTCAGCTCCACCTCTGTGTCCGTGCAGCTGAGTCTAGACAACTTCAAACTGCAGCCTCCGGTGACCTTCCGCCTGGCCGCTGGGTCTGGCCCGGTGCACCTTGCTGGCTGGCACCAGATCGGTAAGGACTCGCTGGTTATAAAGACCTGGGGGGCAGCGAGGGGTGCAGAGGGGCTTCCTCCAGCAAGAACAGCTGGGGAGCCCCCGCGAGATGCACTCGGGGCTGCTTAGCATGTGTGCTCGTTGCCTCCTTTGTGCTGGTTCCCTAGAAACCTTCTTCACTCAGGGGTTCCTTCCCTGCCTCAAAGCCGTGTGCAGGAGAAGGGGCGACTGCTCCTTGGGCTGCTCTGATCTTGGGGTGTCTCGGGGATCAGTTTTATTTGCAGAGACGCGCATCGGTGAGTGGTTTTTATTTGTGTGTCCCAGTGCACAGGGAAGATGTTTCCTTTGAGGAGGACGATGACTTGTCTGAAGAGGACGAGCTTCCTCCTATCATGCCAGCCAAGAAGTAGAGGAGCAGCCGCTTATCACCAGGGAAGGTGAGAGGCCTCGGGGAAGGGTCTGGGTGGCTCTGAAGCCGATGTGGCCAGCGTGGGTGGAAGCTCCTCTGCTGCAGGGGCTGTTGGTCTCAGTCTGGTTCTTCCTCCAGGTACCCCATGGGACTTCTCTCCCCGGACCACTTTTACCTCGGACACCTCTTGCCAGGACCTCAACGTTTGCTGCTTTGTTTTTATTTTATTTTAGGTTTTTTTTCTGTTGTAACTTTCTGGGAAGCGTGTGCTGTTCCCAGCACTGGGGTGTCTCCTTTCCCACGGCCCTGGGAGGTTGATCCCAAACCGGGATGGATGCTGCTGGTACATCCCCTCTCCGCAGTTCTCGTGCTGGGAGTTCGGGATGGAGAAAGTGATCCTTGCTCTGTGCCTTTTTGCTGTCCTGGACCTCTGCTCTGCGCACCCCTTCTCCCTAGCTCTGAGACACCCCGTCCTGGCCCCTTCCCCAGCAGGTGGATGTAAAGCCAGTGGTGGGCCAAGTCGTTTCACTGATTCTAGTGCGTTTGCTTCTCTTTAATCACAATTTCCTTGTTTTTATACGCTTGGAAGCGTGAAACTGGGATCCTCCAAGCTGCGCCCTCAGCTGTGAGGATCCAGATGGGAGCTCAGGGCTTATCTGTGTTTTAGGGGGAGGTTCTGGGTCAGTCTGCTTTGTAAAGAGCTCTTTTTACACTCTGAATAAAGGTCTCTCAGGCATCAGATCTGGAGAGGGGGGGTCACTGCTGGCTGGCGGGTTGTTCCCAGCTGCGCTGCAGTGGGAGATGCGCCTGTGTCTGGACTCCTGATGTTTGTTTTCCTCGGTGATGCTGTGGGGCTGCCAGAGGGCTCTTCACTCTGCTCCTCACACTTGTGCCCCGCGAGCCGGCTCAGCGCTGCGTCCAGGCTGGGAAAGGGGCAGGGACCCACCTGTCAGCCCCCCCTGCCCTGCTCTGGGCTGCACTGACCCCAGCGCTGGCGCTGTCACAGCCAAATCCCTGCTCGTGGAGGGGTGAAACACCAGAGCCAGGGTACGTGGAGAAGGTTTGATCCTNAGAGCCTGTGCAGCTCTTCCCGATTTTTTCCTTCTGGCCCCAGACAGTCCTTGATCAGTTCCCAAGCTCGCGGCTTTGGTGCCCCTTGCAGCAAAGGGGAAGGATGGATGGTGTCCCAGCCCCAGGAGGCAAGAGAGGAGCCTGGGGAGCTGGAGGGGTGCAGGGATCCCACAGCATTTCTTGGGGAGGATGAGGGGGGCTGCAAGAAGTGGACCCGGGGCTGGTGACACCGCTAGATGGCAGGAGGGCAGCATGGCTGCAAATCCCTTCGCCCTGAGAGATCCTGTGGGAAGCAGGACAACCTGGGAGCTTTGCTGCAGGGAGAGATGCAGGAGCATCCTCTGAGCTTGGGTGTGTGTCTGAGAGGTGCTGGGGGGTGTTTGGGGTTGTGAAGGGAGCGGGTGGCTGTGCCAGCGCAGGATGGTGCCCAGCACAGGACCTCAGAGGGTTAATTCACCTGCTGGGCTTGGGTCCTGCTTGCTCTGCAGGGGAGCATCTTGGCTCGAGGGAGATAAGAGCCAGCAGATCAGGGCTGTGGGGTACAAGGAAGCTGGGGAGGGGCTTTTCACAAGGTCACGTAATGATAGGATGAGGGAGAATGGCTTTAAACTGGAAAGGGGAAATTTAGATTTGACATCAGGAAGAAAAACTTCATTATGAGGGTGGGGACGCCCTGGCCCAGGTTGCCCAGGGAAGTCGTGGATGCTCCATCCCTGGAGGTGCCCAAGGCCAGGTTGGATGGAGCAGCCTGGGCTGGTGGGAGGTGTCCCTGCTGGGTGGGTGGAACTGAATGATCTTTAAGGTCCCTTCAACCCAAATCATTCTATGATGTTTAACGAGCTGCTCCTGGTGGGCTGGGGGAGGTGGCGAGGGGAGGGAGTGGGCACAGCTCAGCCCTGGCAGGTGGTGCAGCTGCTCCGTGCAGGGTGCGAGAGGCAGTGAGAAGGAGCATTTGGCCTCTTCCAGGGTGAAAGGAGATGGTTCCAGGTGCTGGTTTCCTTAGAGGTGTCCAGGTAGCTGGGAAAAGGGGCTGTGGGAGGTGGGACAGCCCTGCCAGGGGGCAAAGGTGGCACCACGGGTGACGCGGTGCTGGTGGAAGGAGGCTCGAGGAGACCAAGCTTGCCCACCCCCTGCAGGACCAGCCACCCTCAAGGCCTTCCCACAAGTGTTGGTGGGTGCCCGATGCTGCTGCAGGGTGATGCCAGGGGAGAGGGGACACCCCAAGCCAGGAGGGGGCAATGGGGACACTGAGGGATGTTGGCACCGCAAAGCCTCTTCCTAAGTGACTTGGGGAGGGGTTTTTTTGCTGCTCCCCAGCAATATCCCAGCCTTGATGTGCTCATTCGGGGGAGAAATAGATGCGGAGATGTCAGGCAGCGGGGAGGGGGGACGCGCTCACACACGGTGCTTAATGGGGAAGGATGGGATTACAGGGGTCACGCTAGGTGAGCAGCTTCCTTGGCGGAGCTGATGGTATCAAAGCAGGTGCCCCTGGCTGCAAATACCTTGGGCAAACAAACAGGACTGTCTAAGAGCAGGTGAGCTTGGGCACGGCCAGGCTGGGGGTGCTTGGGGGGTTGGGGGTGACAGGAGGCTCTCTGTGCGTGAGAGGCGAAGCCTGGGGCTCCTCAGGGCTGCCTTGTTTTGTGTGGGAGGGGGGTGAAGCTGTCTGTGCTCCCTATTAGCAGAGATGCAGGGGAGGCTGCAGACCCTGGTGCTCCCTCGTGGTCCTGGTACCCAGGGGGTCAAACGATGCCCCAAGCCAGGTGGTGGCTCTGGGTTTGCTCAGGGAGGCGGTTGGCTCTGAGCATCCCTCCTCTCTGCTGCGTTTAGTGGTGGAGTTGGCAGCATTAGGTCTACAGTTGGACTCGATGATCTTAAAGGTCTTTTCCAACCTAAATGATTCTATAATTCTGGAGGCTTTGCACGCTGACGTTGGTGGGTTGGATCCCTCCCCACTCGAGCAGCGCTGGGGAGGCCTGAGCAGAGAAACGTGGTCTTGGCATGGAGATCACCCCCAGGAGCACCATGGCCATACCCCACACCACCCTGATCCCCCCAAAAGAGCCTGCGATGCTCTGTGAGGGGCTCACGCCGCCTGCTGAGCTGCATCCGCGGGGTCACAGAGGATGCTCTGGTCCAGAGTTCAGGTTTGAGCTCCTTTTTCAAGCATGAAGAGCAGCACAGGGAGCTGCTGAGCGTGGCCAGGCAGCAGTTTTCCTCGTGCTTCCCCAGCCAACCTGGTCCCGAGAGTTTTCTTGCTGGGTTTCAGCTCTTGGTTGCTGAGAGTTCGCTGCCAGCGAGCTGTAGGGGGGGCTGGTCCCCTGCTCCATCAGCTCTCTGGGGCTGGTTCCCACGCTGAGCTGGGCTGAGAGAGCATTTATTTCTCTCTGAGGCTTGGCTGCCTGAGTGACGGGGGAAGCCAGGAGACACCCCTGGAGATGCAGCATCCCCCGTTATCCCCGTTAACCTCAGCTCAGGAGCCAGGAGAAGCCGCCCTGCGCTGGTGGTGGGTGTGATGAGCGTCCCGTTCTCTGCAGCGTTAGCTGACGAGGCTGTTGCTCTTCTGCCCTGCTGGGCAGTGGCACAGAAGCCAAAAACTCAGATCTGGTGTCATCTCCCACTCCCTAGTTCTCCATGCTGAGGGACATGGGATAGTGTTTGATGGGAATGGTTGGACTCGATGACCCAGTGGGTCTCTTCCAACCTGGTTATTCTATGATTTTGTGCTCATGCACTGGGTCCCCCCAACTTGCACTGAGCTGGCTGGGAGCCTGGACGTGAGGATGTTCACCCCACTCACTTCCACGGGAGGAGAAGAGGCTCCTCCAGCTCTGGAGCACCGAGTGATGCTGGAGGAAGGGCTGTGCCACGAGTTTGGTTTAAACTCACGAACACGTCCAGCAGGTGCTAGAAGTGACCATGGTTTGTTGGGCTGTGGTGGAGAGGCTGATGCCTGGGTGATTCTCCCCTGCAGCTGGTCTGCGCTGTCCCCTCCCGTGTCCCCAGTGCAGCTCGCCTCACGCCAGGGTGGCATTAGCAGCCTCACATACAGTAGCCGCGGCCAAGATACCCTGAGGTCTCAGGTGTCCTGGCCTTCAACCCCTCTGAGGTGCAAACCTAATGGCCAGGGGCTGGGCTGTCCCTGTCCCTGCCAGGGCTGGGGGCAGCCGAGGGGACCGAACCTGCCCAGAGCAGCTGGGCTGTGCCCCACAGGGATCTAGAATCTGCCACTGAGATCCTCCCGGGATGCAGGGAGCGCAGGGACCTCGCAGAACCCTGTTCCCAACCCCAGTGGTGGCAGAGCCATGGACTCTGGGGACTCGGTCGTGTCCTTGCTGGCAATGTCTCTGTCACCAGGGCTGTCGGACACTCCACGCTCCCTCCACGCCACCACCCACTACCCCTTCATCGGGCTCTCAGCGGGATGGAGACCCCTGAGCTGCAGCACACAAGGTTTTTGGGGCTGGATAGGAGTGTTGGTGCTGATGGGCAGAGCAGAGGATGAAGAGAGCACAGGGAACAGGGATCTCATTTGCAGCAGGACTGCTCTGCTAGACCTCCTGGTGCTCAGTTCACGGAGGAAGTCGGGAGGGTCTGGTGGTGGAGATGGGAGTTTGGATCTTGGAGAAAACGTGGGAGCAGAGTCATTGGAGAGGTCTCAGACCCCATCCTGTGCCTCAACTGGCTTCCTACAACCCTGATCCATCCCTGCTCACCCTGGAAATGTTCTCTGCAGTGTGATGGGAGCTTGGGTGTCTCGTGCCATGGGATGTTGTGGCCGTGCTCTGACACTGTGTGAAGTCCCCTACCCAGCCGATACCCGGCATAAGACAATTAAAGGCTCTGTCCCAGCTCTAACCATGGTTTTTCCCAGGACCATGTGCCCACACTGAGGTGTGAGAGTGGCACAGAGACCAGACCCAGCCCTGGGCAGGAGAGCTGGAGGGGAGATGTTTTGTGTGCCAGCCCCGGTTCCTATGCAGGATGGGGGCTGGAGGGCTGGGGTCAGGGCTAGCAGAGGGTTTGGGGCAGGTCTGTGGGGCTGGCCAGCAAGCTGAGGGACTGTAGCCAACCTGAGGGAGCAGCAGGTGCCACGGGGAATGTACCCACCTGGCTCCTTCGGGGTTCGCCTTGCCGCCCCGCTGCCTCCCCTCGCCCCCCGTCTCTCCCTGCGCTGCGCAGGGCGCCCCAGGGGCTGGCTCCCCCGTCTCCAGGGTCAGGATGAGCCGTGGCTCTGCTGGGCTGGGATGTCAAAGGGGCCATAACCCTGGTGTTTTGCAAACTCCTGGGGTCAGCAGTTCAGCTGCCACTGACACAGGGGCCCGGAGACACACACACGGGCATTTTGGGTGGATGCTGTAAGCAAACAAATGAAGGTAGAGTTACAGCTGAGGGACAGGCACCCCCAGCTACTGCTGTTAGCTTTAGGCTTAACTCCCCCCAGGCTGGGCACAAGCAGCCCCTTCCTAAAACACCCAAACCAAAGCCGAGTCACCCTGGCTGGGAGCCGAGGCTGGACCTGGGCAGCTAAGAGCGAGCATTTTGCGTGGCGCTCTCAGCTCCTCATGGCCCTGAGGGAGCCTCTCAGCCTGTCCCACAGAGAGGACAGTGACCCTGTCAGCAAGTGATGGTTTTCACCTTCCTGGGTGGCCGCTGGAGCCCCCTCCTATGCAGCTTGGCTCTGCACCCCCCTTCCCAGCCCTTTCTGATGATGTGCGGCTCGAGATGCTGAGGAAGGTGCAGCTGCTCAGGCTGGGGCTGATGCTGGGGAGGCTGTGCCGGCTGGGAATGTCTTGGGAACAGGTAGTGGAGACTCTGATCCGTGCAGGGTGGGTCAGGAATGAAGTGGAGCTGCTTAAATGCCATGAGCACGCAGACCCTCATCCATGTGCATCATGGTCATCCCTGGCTGCTTGTTCGCTGACGGCTGCTGGCTCCGGAGCAGATTCACCCATGGGGCTCATCTCTGAGCTCCCCTCGTGCACCGGGTACGGATGCCAGGGGTGAAAGCAGCGCTGGTGTTGGCAGAGCCAAACGCAATCATGAGTCAGATGCTTAACGTGAGTTGAAAATCGCTCCATGCATCTTTGTGTTGCCGCAGGTGAACTCCAGCTCTGCCCAGGGACCAGGAGCAAACCTGTCCCCCAAGGCTGTCCTGCCCCACGGCTGAGCGTGGAGAGCTCTTTCCCAAAGCACCCAACCTGCATGGAAAGCAGAGCCCAACCCTGACACCTCTGACCCGCAGGAGCATCGCTGGCTGGGAGGCGGCGCGAGGCCGCTGGAGGATGATGGAGCCGGTATCGACACTGCTGCACGCACGGAAACGGTGAAAGCAAAGGTCACGTTTCCAGAAAGCTGCTGGATGGGAGGTGATGAAATGGTCTCCAAAGGGCAGAGGAAGGAGCCCAGGTCACTCAAATGAAGCTGTGAGAGCAGAGCGCTGAGGAGGGACCTAACGGGGCTCGTCACCCCAGCCAGTCCCCCACTGGGGTGGGTGTCACCACAGTCGGAACGCAGGAGCAGCCTCCTGGCCCGGCATTCCCAGCACCCATGAAACATGCCTCAACCCAGCCGCTAGTAATTGAATAGAGAGGAGAATTAATTGTGAGCGGGCCATGTATCCCCTCCTCGTTTGCCCCAGGGCTGCCTCGGCGCTGTGGGTAGCGGAGACAAGGTCATTCCCACGTAACGCATCCTGGTGGGGCTGGGCTGGGTTCCTTCTTCGGGAGGGCTGGGCAGGTTAATGGTGAGTGGTGGGATAGCCCCGGGCTGCTCGGTTCTGCTCAGCCATGGAGGAGCTGCTGTTGCCTCCGAAACGCCCCATTAATGCTGCGGTGAAGGATCAGCGGGCAGGGCTGGGGGCGCTGGGGCTGGGAAGGGTGAGACTGGAGCGGGCCAGCATCCCTCCGGCTCTGCTGGGAAGCCTGCGAGTGCTTATTCTGGGGTGGCAAAAGTTGGTTTACGGCCAAGTATCCTCCAGCCACAGCTGTGAAGTGTTCAGGATGCTGGTTTTTGTGCGTTTTGGCTCTTCTTCACATGGTTTTGGAGGGGAGGGAGATGTTCGGGTGCCCGGCAGCGCCGCCCGCTCTCTGGTGGCCTCATCTCTGCGTGCCCCAGCCAACCCTCAGCCCCATGGCAGTTACCCCACTGTGTTTTCAAAGCAACTGCTCTGCAGACTCTGTGCCTGCAGAGAGGAGAGGTCCTTGCCCTCCGGCTGGCTCAGTGTCCCTGCAGGTGCTGCTCTCCTCCATCAGCTGGGATTAGCGCTGTGGTCCTGTCTATCTCCCTGGCTTAACAGGAGCAGGGAAATGTGCCTGTTGGCCCTTCTCCGTGAGTAATAGCAGCATCCTGGTTGCTTCTCAGCCTGATAGTTACCCCTGGTAGATAGATCTGAGCCAAACCTTCCACAGGCATTTTGCTGGATACCCCCTCACCCCAAATTCTTCCACCCTCCTCTTATTATGTGAACTCCTGGTTTGCTGGGAACCCTTGTCTCCACTGGCTCTGTCTTTCTGAAATAAATGATGCCAGCGTGGGGGTGTCGGGCTGATGCTCAGGCACCTTGCCAGCTGCTACCTCTTGTGAGGAGCTGGAGCTCACTCTGCTCTCCCTCACCCAGTGAGAGGAGAGGGGTCGCAGTGGATCCCTTCTGACCTGGGCTGGGTTGATGCGCTAGAAGAAGAAGCAGGCTGGAAGCTGGGATCTGGCTGCATCCTGCGGGTGTTTGAAGGGACATTCTGGGAGACAGTAGAGATGGTGCTGGGCTGGCCCTGGGTTCATGGGGTGCAGTGCTGAGGGTCACAGGGGGAGTGAGGAGGGACCCCCCATGGAACGGGCTGCGCTCTCTGCAGTTTGCTGGTCTCATGGTTCCTTCCATGCTGCTGCATTCATCTCCTCAAATCCTCTCTTGGTCTGCTCACAGCCAGACTACAGCTCAGGCTGCTCCAGGAGCTCTTTATGGTGTGCAGAGGGGATGCAGAGGTGAGTAAGGCCTGGGAGCAAGCCTGGACCCTAGTCAGGCTGGGTCACCCATCCCTGTGTCCTGGTTCCCCTCTCAGATCCTGCTTCTTGGTGTTTCAACTGTGTGGCTGCACCTTCAGCTTGATGGGGAAAGGGATGAGAGGGGTGCAGCTCACATCTCCGGTGTTTGGTGCTTTGTCTGCAGCATCTAACATCCCTGGAGCACATAAACTCTTCTGTGAGGGAAACACTCCTGTGGCTGCTCAGCCTAAACAAGGTTCCAGTTCTGCAGATCAGGGACCCGATGGAACCGTGCCGATGGCTTCCTCCGGGGACACAGCCTGATGGATAGGTAGGTCCCCAGGAGGGGATTTCTTCCGGCAGCTCCATAGCAGCTTGGCCTGAGGCCCAGCTGATCTCAGGAGCACCAGGCTGGGGTTTCTCTGCTCCACAGGAGAGCCAGACGAGTCATTTAGCCCCAGTGCCTGGGGATGGAGGGGGACCCTCACCCCATGGACCAGGGGGCTTAGCTTGGATGGCCTGTGAAGGAGCTGATAGGCAGGCTGATTTCCCTTGAGCTGCCTTGCACAGGAGAGAGGCTTTCCCAACATGTTTGTTTTTTTACTTAAAAGCCAAAGCGGGTGGCGGCGGCGTCATTCCTGATGCAAACCTGGGTGACCCCCACGGTGGGCTGGGAAGCACCGAGGGAAGGAGACAAACACCTCTGTGCTGGCACCCGACATCCCTGCCAGGAGCAGAGCACGGCCACAAGCTGAGGCGGCCGCAGAGGTGGGACAAGCCCAGCAGCCGTGGTGCTGCCTCTCTCCAGCTGCCGTCACCCATCCGCTCATGTCTCTCCCCTGTCCAAAACTGGGGTGGGATGGGGGCTGCAGAGGCTCTGGCTGCGGGCCCGAGCGTGGCTGGCAGGAGCGTCGTCTGTCATCCGCTGTCAGGTGAAGTGTGGCCACCCCTGGGCGATCCTGCACCGGCTTAATTTTACAGCCATGACTGGCACTTGAGCCTGTTTGCCGAGGGCAAGGGGCACACGGGGCTGTCAGCTCGCAGATGTCTCTGACCCTGCTCAGGACACCATAAATCTCCCCATTTAAGGCAGCCCGGGCTGCTCTGGACGCAGCGCTGGTGACCGCAGTGCGCAGGATAACGCGCAGCCGACCCTGCGCCGGCTGGAGGTTAAGCAGGGGTAGCTGCTGCTGAGCCACAGCAGCATCTGGGCAAGAAGCATTGCCTAAATACCTTTATTTTATATATATATATATATATAAAAAGTGAGAATTGCCTGAATTTAGAGCATCATTAGTGCTGCCTGCGCTGTTTTTCCTTAGGCAGCCTGGAGGGGTAGATGCAGGGAGCTGCCTCCCCGGTGCGGTGGCACATCAGCTGCTCACACAGCTCCGCACGGAGCGTTTTTCTCTTGAGTATGTGCTGGACCCACAAGCTCCACGCGTGAATCTGTGCTGCCTGTGGAGAAACCTCCTCTCGCTTCAGCTGAGCACCTTCAGCACCCACCCTGCCCGCTCCTGCCTTGCTCTTAGTTCAAGTCTTCCAGTTAGAAAGAGGCTTCTACACATAGCAACCCCCCAGAAACATCCTCCTGGCCTTTTGCACCAAGAAAAAAGGGAAGGAAATGCACAAAGGGCTGATTTTGCGGGGAATTTTGGCCAGAAAGAGACTGTTGCCCACCCTGCACTGTGCCAGGGCCAATAATACCAGTGCAGGGGATCTTCTTCTCGATTCCTGCGGGGCCAGCGGGGATGGAGCGGTGCCCGGGCTGCCCTGCAGCATCCCTGGCACTGGGCACCCCTGGGAGATCCATCCCTGGAGGTGACTCTAGTCAACATTTTGGGGTGAAACACCGAGTGTGTGGTGGGGAGAGGTGTGAGGACATGATTGTGGTCGCTGGGTGCCCGGGCAAGGGGGAAAACATGCGAGCTGGGTGTCAGCGTCGAGTGTGCGAGAGAGAAATGCCCTGTGAATGTGGCTGGCGTGTGACTGAGAGAGGCAGGAGGGGGTTTGCCTGAGGTGGGGTGAGCAAAGAGGAGCAAATGTGCCTGTGCTGGGGGTGCACGGTGTGGGGGTGCACAGGGGTACGTGTAAGGGGGTGTGTGGCAAGGAGAGGGCTGCACGGGGATGGCTGTGCGCTCGTGCAAACTGCGTGTGCACGAAGGGAGTGTGCACGGGGGAAGGCTGCATGCATGTGTGTGATAGCTGCATGTGTGCGTGTGCCTGTGCTGGGGGTGCACAGTATGGGGGTGCTCAGGGGTGCATCCATGGCTAAGAGAGGGCTGCATGGGGGAGAGTTGTGCACGTGTGCAAGTTGTGTGTGCACGAGGGGAGTGTGCATGGAGGTGTGTGTGAGAGCTGCATGTGCTTGTGATGGGGTGTGCAGTTTGGGGGGGCTCAGGGGTGTGTACATGGCTAAGAGAGGGCTGCATG
>WAAB01009903.1:0-59754 GCA_013389865.1 Piaya cayana
TATGATTCTATGATCAGCTGAGAAATAGGTCAAACAACCCAGAATACATCACCTTGTAACTGGTTCAACTGATTATAACAACTTTATCTATCCAAGCAGAGTTGACCTGTGCAGAAATACTTTATTGCTGCATATACCTTTGGAGATATCTCCAAAATTGTTCCATCAACATTATGCAGAGTGTTATCGCTACACTCAGAAAACATTTACAAAATCCATGAATATTCATTTTTTCTGCTGATCTCCACTGCAGGCAGTATCCTTCTAACAGAATAAGTCTATGTTGAGAGACATTATGGTAAATCAGGTCTAGCCCAGGATATTAATCTGTGAATATGAGAGATTCATAGTTAAATATAACATCTTCATATGTAAGTGTAATATATTTTAATAACTTTGATTTGTTAACAAATATTGGAAAACGTTACCTCAAAATTCAGTTGATGCTTGGTGAGTTTCATGGGGACATTTTCTTGCCCCTAATCTGCTTAGCATTTTTATTTATGACCTGGAAACAAATATAAGCATTTTACTACTGGTACTGTTACTTTGCCAAATAACTTGGAAGAGAGGAGTCAAGAAGTCTCCTGTCATACCACTGTACTTGGCTTCAGCATAACATAAGCATGTAAAGGCAATCAAATGTAGCTCCACATATCTAAGAACAAAGCAAGTGCCAATATTTCCATGACAGTGAACTCTTGTTTCTTTGAGAAAACCTACAAGGAGAAGAAGAGATCATCATATGACATCTAAGTCTGGATGTCACTACTCAATACTGTTGAAAGAGTGATAAGGAATTTGGGTATCTGTAAGCAAATGGTTGCACTAGTCCAAAGGATATATTTTTGTTCAAATCAGAGTTAAATTAAGGAAGTTCTATCGCTTGAACATATAGATATTTATTCTTTGAAGTCCAAATGGATTTGCAATATGTAAATTGAGTGATGGATCTTTTTTGTTTGTTTGTTAAGAAATCACAACAAAAAATGATTTAAAGCACACAAGAATAGGCAGAACTATTCCAATCTGGTGTAAGTAGTAGAGAATCTGGGGAGAGATGAGTGCATGAAAAAGACCAGGGAAACAATCCTACATATATTTCAGGAGCAGAATAAAAATCACACTGGAATTTTAACATACGAAAAAAAAAGAATATTTTAATGGGATGTCTTCTCATGGAGTGAGAAGGTTAACTTTCAAGTTTAAAATTATATGGTTATTTCTATCTTTTGATTGTTAAAAATATCCTCTCACAACACAGTGGACTATTTCTGATGGATCTACATTATGGACCATTTCTATTGTTGATCCTTAATCCTGTGCTAAGTAAATTGAACTATATTATCTTGGCTATATGCAGGTTTGATCGCGCTTAATACAAAGGTGTTTTTCTCTGGAATGAGGATTCCTTCAGTGCTTCAAGAACTGCATCCAACACCATGCATTGGAAAAATATATTTGTGGTTCAGGATATTTGCAACAGCTTGTGAAAAGTACAGTCACCTCAGGAAGGTGATTCTTTCCATTCCTCTGCAAAGGGGTTTGAGCATAAGGTGATCCAGCTTGTCATAGCACCTCTTTCCCGTCTCTAAAGCACAGAGAGACCCTGAAGATTAACCTACATTTGTGTCATAACATCTAGGTGAGTGAGATGAAGCACTTTCCATTCTAAGTCTGCTTACATCTATTTCAGTTTTAATGCACAGCAGAAAACTAATAATTCTTTCCATTTTCAATATTTTATGATTTCCTCCATTTTATAATGTAGATAAAACACACGATTAACCCCATTATTGTGTAGTACAACTACATCTCTCATCCAAATATATTTTTGACAATGTATTATTCATGTCATACTTATTTACTTTGTAAGTGCACATGATAGTGTTTTTCTTTGTGCTGTTACATGAGAAAATATTACTTAAATTCAGTAAACAATTCAGTGCTGTTATTTTCCATCTTCCCAAAATTTCTTTTGTTAGAAAAGCTTCCATGCTTTTAATTTTCCCAGAATCTAAATCTTCCCACATATCTAAATTTGTAGGACGGTCTGTGCAAATGAAAGAGCAGGATATAAATATAGTTATTTATAAATAGCCCTTGGAGAAGTCATGTAGCATCGGTGTGTTCAGTAAAAAGCATTTGTCATTAGAATCATAGAATTATATAATGGTTTGGTTTGGAAGAGACCTTAAAGATCATCTAGTTCCAACCCCCTTGCCATGACCAGGGACACCTCCCACTAGATGAGACTCCTCAAGGCCTCATCCAGCCTGATCTTTTCAGGAGGGAGCACCCACAACTTCCTTGGGCAACCATCAGCTATAATTTGCCTAAGAAAATCTAAGTTGTTGTACTGGCATTTTTAATAGTAACCATTCCATTTACTTATGTATACAAACCAATGTAGAATATCTAAGAAGTTAAAATCTTGTTACACTCACCACACTCACATAGATGACCAGAGAAGCAATAACAGCGATGACACTGAAAGATACAAAATGCCGCCTTTTTCTACTACATGAAATTGGGTGCCTCTGTCTTCCTTTACAAGTATAAGGAAATATAACTAAACCATGTATTATTAAAACCAAAAAATATTCTAGGGTAAGAGTTCTTTGAATTGCCAAGGTAAACTTTTGGAGAAAATAAACACCACAAAGCCTCTCACTGCTGTAGGGCAGGATGAGCAGTGTTGCATTCTGTTTGAGATGTCACATTTCTCCAGGAAGAAAGACTCCTTCTCCTTTCANTTCTTTGTCATCTTTCTCCTCAAGTGTCCTGTTCCATGAACTTTATACACTGTCTTCGTGACTTCCTTTACTGTACCCATGCTTTCCTTCACCCTTCCTTCTCCTTAGCTTTCTTTCACCTTTCCATCCCTGGGAAACCATTTTCAGCTTCCAAGTTACCTATTTCCTGATGTTTGGAGGTTTAATTCTGACATTTGGTCTTTTGTATGGAACTTCTTGGGTTTTTTCTTAATGATGGACAAATACAAGGAGGGAAATTTTAAAACAAGGCTTCTCTTTCTCCTGAACATGATATGAGATGTTAATAATGGATGCAATTTCTGTAATCAATTAAAATAAATGACCAACAGATTATATTTGCTCAAGTTCTATGAACTTCAGAAAAGTGACAATCAGTGTACTGGCAGTGAAAGCATTTTTCTCTCCATGAAAAATATTCAACCTAAGGAGAAAGAAATCACCCAGAAGAAGTTATGTTGAAACATTGGCAAATAAGGAAGCTGCATATTCTACACTTGTCCTTTGCAAGAATAATTTCTGGAAATGCATTTATTTACATATTTATCTCTCTGCAATATCTAAGAGCGCCGCCACGTTATTTCTATGACAGCACTTTATTTGATTCATCCATTTTACACATGCAGCCTCTTTCTACTGCACAGTAGATGATGCACAAATAAATTCTGAGATCTGATACTTGCATTTAGTATTACCTTATAGACACTCTCATTGATTTCAGCTGGCCTTTTCGTACAGGCCTCTGTCCTATGCTGCAACGTTAAATGTCTCCATTTCCTTTGAAATCCCATCCTTTACAGGACTGAGTTCAAATGGCAGTAGCACTCAAGTAATAACAAAGGAGCAGCCAGTATCGCTACCGAAGGGTACGTTTGCATCACTAGTCAAGTTGTTCTCAGTGTAAGAACACATTACGTTGTCTTCAAGCGGCATGGATGTGGGTGCTTCTGAATGAGAAAAGTACACTTCCTTAGTGTGATGGAGCTCCCTTAAGAGATAAAGGGTAGCTCTTCCTTGACTTTAATGGAACATAGGATCAGAATGCCAGTACTTTGAAAATAAGAAATGATTTAAAAAGTATTCATTTTGAAAAGAGTCACACAATAGGGAAGAAATATCCCCTGCAGCCTGCAAATGCTTTCTGCAAACATAGTCTTCTTGTTCTTTAGCTTCATAATAACTGAGCTAATCAGAGCTTCTGTTTAATTTGAAATACACATTCACTTTCCAGATGACATGGGAAATAAGAGTGCATTTATTATGCTTTGGGCAACCTTGTAGGGATTCCTTTGAGTGGATAAGAACCTGCTTTTTTTCCATGTAATTTGGACCATCTCCACTCATTTGATTTTCACTATCACCAAAAAGCAATCCACGTAGGAGTTCCATAAAGCTGCAAATTACAGTTAAGTTCAAATCCTTAAAGGCATTTCAAGTGCACATTGTAACAGAGACTCATAGTAATCAAGTTGCAGAAAGACTCTTATAACAGTCACTTCTCTCTTTCTGAATTGCTGGGGAACAGGCAGATGTGGAAATTATGAGTAATATAATTGATGATCTTAAGGCTTTTAAATACCCAAGCTCTCAACAATCAAGATCTATTTGAGTTCAGAATCTAATAAGTAGTAAATACAATAGGTTTCAGTAGAATGTTTTATCAGGTTCTCTGCAGTGCTTCCCCCCTGCCCTTGCTTTTATGGGCAGCATTACCATCTAATCAGCAATGATTTGGAAAATTTTATTGTGACGCATAATCACTTCAGTTTATCATATCGCTCTTCCTTTGATATGCACATACTGTGAGTTTTCTTATAAGGCACACATTTTCAGAGGCTTTGTCCCTATTTTTTAAACAGGTGAGAAAGAGAGTATTGTTATGCCAGACTGTTTATTGGCAACTTATTTATTGTGTACCAAGATAGAAAAATGCTTATAAAATATTCCCCAAAATATTGATGAATTAATGTCCTACAGATTTCCCAGATGCCTTAATGTATAAAAACCTTTTTTATTAATAAGGACTGTTACAAGATTTTTTCTGTATTCTAGAAGTACTTTTTCAACCCAGTGGAAAAGCTGTGTATACTGAGGAGTTAATTTCAACCTGTTTTCCTATAATCTGCAGACCAGACTGAATGAATAAAAAATTCTACATTATGTTTCATTTAAAAAATAAGAAAACATTTGTCAGTGAAGAACCCAACTCATGCTATTACCATAGGTATAGAGCCTAACACTCTTGCTTACGTGTTAATTTATCCACACAAAAAAACCCATGCTAGTCTGAGGTGAGTAAAAAATATTTGCACCACTGGAAAAACTGCTAAATCACATTTCTCCAGTTTCTCTGAAAAGCAAAATATGTTGCAGCTTTTCTTTTGATATTTCCTAGTTTGGTAGAATGAAAACAGAGGAGTTTTTTTTCCAAGAACGACTATATTTTCACCACAAAAGGGATTTCTCTTTCAAAACAAGAGAACAAAAACTGAGAAAGACTGCATAGGCATCAAAAATTGCAATTTTTTTGAAAGAGCCCCTATTGTTTTTACTACAGGAATTAAAAAGAACTCATTTTCTCTTGGATATGAAATTGGAATTTTTGCCATTAACTGAAGTTTTCACAGGTGTTCCTTCCTTCTTGAAATATGAAGAAATCTAATACCGTTGAACTGTTGTCTTGGGTTGTGTATTCACTACCAAGTGTTGAGCCAAATTCAGGTAATACAGACAAATCTGAGGCCATGTGAAATGGTGATGTGTGCAGTTGAAATAGAAGTTAAAATGTGATGTTCTGGTTTTAGTGAGATTGTTATTCCACTTGGTAATGAGTCACAAAGCAATGAGCACTCTTAGACACTGATAGTCTTCCAGTGCAAATAGCTGGCTTCTCTTACTGCAAGCAAAGAACTGTGGCATATGTGTCCTGGAAGTCCTAAAGATGTGAACAGTGCCTGTTAGGACACAATAACTTGGATTTTGCAAAATGTTCCTAGCTGTACTAATGGTACAATGAAAGTATAACACTTGAAAGAAACACTCACAATGCTGCAGTGAATGGTACCTGTCCAAAAGGTGAATGAGCCCCATTGACGTAGTACAATGCAATCAGTAAAAGGCAGCTCCTACCCAGCTCTAATAATTTGCAGGTGGACTGCTGATCTACCTAGATTGCTCCACAGCACCACTGTTGTCCACTCTTATACAGCCATTCAGGCACACCCTAAAACTCCTCCAAATTCTGCTGTTTTGCGAAAATTTAGGAAAAAACCAAAGCAAATGAGCAACTGTTAGGCTTTTTTACATTCAAAACCTAAAAGATGTTAATATTTCTCAGAAATTCATCTGAGATCCAGATGAGAGAAAACACAAGGTGGTGGTCCTTGCTCTGCATTTAGGTTCTGATTTCTTTTAGCGGGGGAGTACTGTAAGACAAGCACATGCCCCAGCCACTGCCTTGATGGGCAGTTATGGGAGGGAAGTACATTATCTCTACCTGCATGTGCTTGCAGGAGGTAAGAGAGGGGGAAGCTCTCTGTCTACTGCCCTCCTGCCATGGACTAAAAAGCTGTTTAGTAAACACCACTCTGTCTCTATAACCCTTGTTTCTGATGAATCAGCATCTTCTATTGAAAAAAAACCAAAAGCTCTGTCATAACATTTCCAAACCATTCTACTATCAATTGCAGAATTATGGCTATTGCTATAAATGGTTCATGTTGGAAATAATCAGGAGAGTCAGGCCAAATTGAATAGGGCACTCTGTATCATTTTAAGTCTCCCAGAGTACATGAATTTCTATGGGTCCCCTTGTTCTGAGTATTAGCCCTGAAATTCAAGCCTGGCAGATTAGGAGGTATGATACTAATGCATGCACTGATTATGAATATCCAGGTTAAATAGACAATTATTAATTAATGAACGAGATAGTTAAAGAATGTCTTATTTTACTGTTACTGTATTTCCCAGTGACAAGAATGAAAGCAAGCTAAAGAATCTTTTGGATACAGGATTGTTTTTCCACGGATGAGGGATTACAGATTGGCTTTTTAACTTCAGCTTTTCCAAATAGTTTTTCAGTTATTTAATTTACTCTACATGGAGTCTATTGATTATTCAAGTTGGCAGTCAATTTTATAGGGCACCCCGCTGTTTCTTTGCTTAATGTAGTCAATGATTGTAATTGCTTGATCAGTGCAGCCCATGAAATAGGTTTTGTGTCTTTTTTACAATGCATTGATGGCTTTATCTGATACAGCCTTGGCAGGGTCTAGGTTTTACAGCACAATCCTGAACTCCCAGAGGTCTCTAGATTAATGGCTATGGCTTTCTGTTGGAGCTGCTGATACTGCTCTCCAGAATGTATTCACACATCTGGCATGCCACACTTGGCAGTTGTGCCAGCTTTTTGTTGCGCAGTTACAGAATATCTCACCAGTGCCTAGTTAACTGTTTTCACTAAGGGAATGAGATAAAAAGCCATCCACAGAGTTGTTGGCACAAGCTCTGTGTCATTGTAATCACAAATTTTTAATTTTTCTATTACACTTTTTATACGGCCAATTGATGTTTTGAAACAACAAAATACGCATAATATTTATTGTATGAACTCTGATTTGATTCTGCAAAAGATTCCAAGCTCATTGTGATTTCCTGTAAATGTCCCATTAATGCTTTCTTTCCAAAAAAAGAAACAAGCTCTCCGTTGTATTGTCAGTAAGTAAATGGATTAAAATTGCATCTCTCCAGCTCAAATTTTTTTACAAGCAGAAAGAAAGGAAATGTGGGTGGAAGAGCAGCAAGAAGAACCTTGTGACCTTACTGTGGGTGAAGTAATTCTTTTGTCTTCCTTTGGTTCATGTTAAATTACTTAAGCTTCATTTAGCTCTGCTTGAAAGTCAGTGTTTCATATTTGGTAGAATTTGAATCGTATTATTAGACATGTAAAATGTAGTCCTAATAAGCAGGCCAAGAAAATGTAATGAAATATGCAACACAGGTGCATAAATCCATGGACAATATAATTATATAGCACACATACGCCATTTACAGTGCCTAAGGTGACATACTGCCAAAAATGTAAGTGTGTGATAGATTTTTGACCAGCTGTGGTATGAACTGATTTCCTCAGCTGAGCTTAACATAGAAGCTGGACATGTGCAACCCTTATATTAATTCTTTTCTCTCCAGGTAGTAAACTTTAAATGCATAATGCATCTTTGTGTAGTAAAGGTCTACTGAGAAGATGTCTGGAATCCAATATTTAAAATTCCAAGTCTGTCTTTCCACTGAAATCTCAGTTATGTTGGGCAATAACACCAGAATCATATATATCTATATGCAATATTAATAACGCATGAACCCATGTGTTAACAATAAATAGTCTTAATAAAATCTGTCACGATGAAAAATGATGAGAATAACATGGCAGACACTTTAAGTGTTACGGTCATTGTCCTGACATCACTGCTGGAATATTTTATGATTTCTGCTGATTTTAGTGCAGTGAAATCCAGTCACGTTCTACAGGCCCATCTCTAAATCTTTTAAGTACTTAAGTAACTGCTCATGTGAACTGTTCCACTGAATTTGTTTGTCCCTGTGATATCAGTGTCAAGGCTTTAAACAGATGGCTTCTCTCTTTCAAATATTACAACTGCTTCCTTGCATGTTCTTTTCCATTATGAAAAACTGTGTTACTTTTAATTCAATATTATCTTGAATCCTTGGCTTGAAGGATTAAGGATCTTCAATATGTAAGATGTAAATAATTCACAGATGTGAAGAGTCAAATGTCAGCATCAAAAATATTACCGAAGGACTATCAAAAGTAGCTACATACTTTCCCTTTGGACACAGAAATGATGCCATCACCCTTTCAATGTTTCCAGATTTTCTTAGCATTTGTGGTGCCTTAAAATGTCAAAAACCCAAAACTGAATAGAAGTTCACATTAAACTTCAGCTTTTTTTTTCTGTACACTATTGATTTATGGTCTGTGCTTTGAATGATGTTTTATTACTTCTGATGGCACAATAAATAATAATAGCATAAGCTCTTTAAGAAAAGGCAAGCCAATCAAGGGGAATCTGAGAAATACAGACAGTGGGGAAAAGGGAAAATTACAACACTGTAAACTTGTATTTATGTTGTACCTGCCTTTTCTTTTCCCCATACTGTTTTGCCACTGAAGATGAAAGGAAAAGAAGAAGCAGGTTGGCTAACACTGGTAGTTTAAAACACTGAAACAGATAGGTGAAAATCTTCTGCAATACGTTTTCCCTTAAAATTCAGTTGCAAAACCACTCTGGTTTGCAATTACTTACTTTTCCCGATGTCACTAAATAAAAATGCTATTAATATTGCTAGTCACTTCTCTGACTAACCCAGGATAACCTGATACATCTCACTGCTGTACCTATTGTGGCCTTAACTTCATATGTTTATTTAGACAATGAACAGATTTTTCCTACAGTAAGCAGAATCTACAATATGACAGAAATCAAAGCTGTACTTACATGCAGGATCTTATGTAAGGTATCTGTGAATATGAATACCAGGTCCAGTCCTGTCCCGTAAACAAAATGGGTATCTTGCTATAGATTTAAAGGAGATATCTATGCTTCTTTACTGCATGCTGTAGTCAATTGACTGTTTCAGGTCATCCTGAAGCACAGAAATGACCTTGAGTTTTGTAAATCTGATGCAATATATTATTCCCCAACTCATCATCTCTTTCACATTCACAGTTAATTCTGCACATGACATCTGGCTCTTTCAACATTCTCTCTCTGTCATTCCTAGAAACTAAAAGGTAAATGTTGCTCTTTCTTTTTTGTTAAGCAATTTGTGAAATTCCAGATGTGTCTTAATGGATTGATGAGGTCTGGAATGAAGATTTGGCTTTTCTTGTGAGCCTTGGGTGGCAGTTATTTGATGTCAGTTTTGACCTGTAAATGTTGTAAAATATCAGATGTCTCAGAACAGAATTGTCATGGTTACCTAAATTTGCTTAAGTAAGCTTAGAATTCTTTTGTTATTTTTTAGTATCAGCATAACTAAGAACATAGTTGAGAAATACATGAATGTTTCTCTGTGTAAAGTAATCTCCTGAAGCAAACTATTCATATCAGCGTATTCTACACGCTATAGATAATAACAACAATAATCACTGTTCTTAACATAAGTTGTTTGTTCAATCTGTGTGCTAAATCTGTTTTCAGATTTTGTGTCCAAGACACAAAATCAACATCTTGAATGTGGTCAGCTTTTGTTCTGCACCACAGTTTATTTAAAAGACAAGCAGGCAGCACACAAAGTACAAGGGTATTGATGTCTTCCTTGGGACAGATCCCATTCCTGTGAATCCAGGGTAAATTAAAATTAGTAAAATGGTTTAGATCAAGTAGGTCAAAAGAAGATCCTTTTATTTCACTTTAAGTTCTGCATGTAAAAGGGGGCACACGATAGGAAGAGACCAGCTTTTGCCCTGAAACTTAGACTACCTTAAGCCAAATTTTTAAGCCTCTGAAACAGGGGTCACCTCTGTCAAAAAGACCATAAAAGTGGTGTCTTCTTTCTGTGTCTCTGGCCTAAACAATATCAATTGTACTGGGAGCCTCTAAATGAGCATCACATGATTTCCAAACCCATTTTGAGATCTGGGGTGTAAATCTGACCTACTGTTGGATCTGATCAAGAAGTAATCTGCTAAGTCAAGGGACAGATGCAAGACTGAAAGTGAAAACCTGGATCTTCCAGAAGTTCAGTATAAGTTTTTGTACTTTGTTTCCATGTTTTATATACATAACTGGAAGCCAAAATGAGTTAAGAGGATTTTTGATGAGGGCTGCTCAGATCTTGTTCTTTGGAATGGGATACTGCCAATACAAAGAAGATTTTTTCAGTCTTTCATATTTCTATGGCTTCACTACCATGTTCTTCTTATGAGGGCACAGAAACTACAGCCTCTGTTTGCTGGGAAGCTGAGAAGGATGAATCACTGAATTCTTGTCCCAATTCTTCTATTACTTTTGTAAGTGTAAATATTACAATGCATCACTTGAGAGCTCAAAAATAGCCTTTATTCTTGAAATATTTATACATAAAGTACTTTACAGAAATAGGAGTTCTTGATTACTTGGATTGGGTTGTATGATTGTGACATATTTATTTTTAATCCTTGAGCTGAATAGTAAGAAGAGACAGAGATTTTTAAAAAATTAATAAGGACGATAGAATCATTGCTGGTGAATGTTAACTGTTAAACAACTTGTGTGTTTCTGCTTATGGAGCGTGGCATTATTTTGGTTTCAAATATCTGGTCCATCTTGAATTTGCTTGTATATGAAACAGTTTATACTGTGAAATAAACAGCACAAAGTCACTATATGTGGACACATCATTCCCTTGCCATGTAAAACTATTGCAGATGTACTGAAATGGGACAGAGACTCAATAGAATAGGTAATGAAGAAGAACAAGCAAAAAGCCACCTCTGGCTCAATTGTCATTTCATCAAGCTGCCTCTCAGTGGGAAGAACAAGGGCAATTTTCAGAACACTGCAATATCTGCCCCATTCCTATCTGACCGTATAGCATAGTCACTATCCCAGGTAATTACATTACTGGCACACGTTGGAGTTTTTCCATCTGAGCTGTTTCCTGTAGGTACATTGCCATCAATCAGGCTTGTCCTTGAAGGCTTAATGATGTAGGATTGCTGGGCACTTGTGGGATATGCACATGCCATTATCAGACAAGTTATCTAAACTGTTGCTTTTAGTCAGATCATTCCACATTGATCCATCTTTCTAACAATATTTCAGCTGTTAATTGAATATGAGTAGTAATGTTTTCCATGTTTCTTACTTATTTTACTCTTCTCAACCAAGTTCCTTTAGTGGATATTTATTCAACCACAATGATACATACACTTACTGGCTGCAGCCATATGAGCTCTAAAATACTGTATGTTTCTGCACAAACCATATTCCTACTCGTGAAGGAGCCTTCAAGCACTGCACAGCACAGATCCAAATCTCTTGCAACAGTTATCTTTATAGCATATTTGTTTAGTTTACAAATTAAAAGTGATTTATCCAACTGCAAGTCCTTATTCCATCCTACCTATTGTAATCACCGACAACAATGGTTCCTTGGGGTCAGCTGACTCTTTTAAACATTCACAGTCCCATCATCTCCAGAGAAGGTCCTTAATGACACCTGTGCAAAGGCATGGACTTTAATGGGCTGAGACAGGTTGGAGGGATGGGGACTGGTAGTGATTCTTTAGGTAATGCATGAATAATGCAGTCTATAGACCTTCCTTCTCAACTCAGGGTGAACTGCAAAAGAAAACAGTAAAAATGGCTTTTTCTGTCACTTGTATAAACAGAATGTTCCAAGTTCACAGAAAGAATAATTCTGGCCGTCTCTCTGGAGAACATAATGTATTTTCAGGAAATCAGAATACCTCCCGTATACTACTGTCATGTAGCTTTGTGGAAGGGCGTCAACAATGGGGCATCAGCATTCTGATGACACTAGGGCCTTCCCTCCAGATTTAAACAAACAGGTAGGGGCTTTGCAGTGGCACAAGGAGGAGCCAAGCAAATCTCTTTTGTGTTTGTTTAGTTTTGAAAGTCTTGCCTGAAGGTTCATTGGCGTTCTTACTGCAGGCAGTTTGTGCCCAAGCTTTCTCACAGTAAAAAAAAGGGGGGGGGGGGGGGATTTTCCAGGCACGTCAATATGTCCTTGGCTACAGAGATATCTCTCATATAAGAGACAGTTACAGTTTCTCCCACTTCACAAACAGTTGCTCCTTATGTACGTGCACTGGCACAGCTTCAGCCTGTGATGTTTAACTGGTTCTGTTTATAATGATTGTATTCTTAGCAATTTCTCTGATGTACTCTTACCTTGTCAATACTGTCATGCAGTTATCTAGCAAGAGGTTTATCAAGATTTTCTCTCTCTGTATCTGCTTGTACCCCATCACTTCACAATCAGTCTTTTTCTGCCTGCCCATCACCAATAATTTTGGACTCATCGGCCAAGAGTAGCCCAAGAGAGTAATGTCTTTCTCAAAGGGAAGAAGCCTCATATATTTTCTGAAATTCAGTGGCTGGGGAAGAAGCAAGACTTGGACAGGAGCCATGCAGAGAGGAGAGGCTGCAGAGAGAGCCCAACTCATACTTCTGCCTGGTCACAGCCCTGTGCACTGGGTGCTGGGAATGGAAGGCAGCACATGGCATAGTCTCAGCTCTGGGGAAAGGCAGGGTAATATTAAGGCATCCTCTCCAGAGCAGGGAACTCTGGAGAATACATGGAGGAGTAGGTTTATTGCAAAAAGGTGTAATAGTTGGATTATGGTCATGATACTTCAGGGGTTTTCTCACTTGTTTTTTCCTACTGCTACTACGCAGTCTTTTGCTTTTCACATAATAGGAACAAGGAGTTAGTTGGAGGAATCTGCCCCAGCTCTTGACCTTCTAAAAATTCAGTTAATTGCTCTCCTTGTGGGCTCAAGTTGTTGCAGCCAACAGCTACACACTGGCACACCAGTCATCCTCTGGCACCCATGCACAAGGCCCCATGGCAGACACAGAGTGAAGCCCACACCATTCTGTAGCCTGTGACCCAATGGAGACCTGCATGGAGGACAACCCGTGGCATGTAACCATGCATCTCACTCAGTTGTGAATCCATGCAAAGTTTGCCTGCAGAGGCTGCCACCCCTTCTCTAATTCAAGACAGCAGCGTGTCCCTGCTCTATCCTCAGAACAGACATCAGCCTGCCTCTCAGCAGCTCCCAGCCACGTCCTGAAAGCCCATACACAAGGCTCACAGAAGCAGAGATGAGCATTGCACACTCATGAATAAGTGTAATTGAAATTCTGTTCATAGCTATTTGGGGGGGGAAATATGCCATTGTAATTAAAATGCCAGGGGAAAGAGAAGTAGCCTATATAGACACATTATGTTATGCAGCACCCACCCAGATAAAGGTCTTTGTCTATAAAAAGCTCAAATATATCTGAGATAATTGCTGTTCATTGATTGTGCCTCTGAAGTGGAGTCATTCTAGCATATTACACCTTGAGGCCATCTTATACGTTTCTTTGAAAGGGAAAAATTGAAAAGTTCAAGTAAAGACAAAAGTCCAGTCAAATATATGGCAGTAAAAGCCTGATGTACAGCATTAAGGTTACTTTCAGCTGACCTAGCTCTGAATGGAGCTGGGCAGTTTTGTCTGATCTTGTGTTAATGCTGTTAGCCTGTGTTTACTAAATGATTTAGCACTGAAATGTTGGGAGTTGCCAAATATTTGTCTTCTGTCCCTTATGAATATTTGAACAGCTCTTTCCCCAGCTCATTCTGAATGCAGAAAAGGGTGTTAAAAGTATCATACTTTGGCAGTGTTACTTTGTGGAGACTGAAGACCTACAACACTCCTGCATCAATAATGCCTTTGGCTCTGTACTAAATAAAACAAAGGTATGAACACAAAATAGTGTGGTTGAACTTTGTGTCATGTCCTACAGAAATTCACATTTGAAAGTAAAAAGTTCTTTAGTAGGTCCATAAATTTTTTGCTTTCATTTTAAATGCTCTGGAGCGTGTCCAGAGAAGAGCAACGAAACTGGTGAAGGGGNTGGGAATGGTTGGACTTGATGATCCAATGGGTCTCTTCCAACCCAGTGATTCTGTGATTCTGTGATTCTGTGAAATTTAATGACTTTAAATAACCCTTAAATGAGCCAGTTTTAAGTTGAAGACGACTTACAAAAAGGATGGAACCCAAGTTCAAACCCAGACTCCATCACAGATGTGTAAGATGAACTTGAACGTGTCACTACAGCACTTTGTTTTTCTATTATAGAAGTGTGAAATTTTAAATCAATAGAGAATATACAAATGTCCTAAGGTTTCACAAACGAACACGTATCAGAGATGTGGCTTACAATTTTTGCATGTAGCCTGCATTGCTGCAGAACCAGATTTCCTTTTGTCACATCATATTTTCACTCACTTTTGGGGCTTGCAGACCCCAGTGTAAACAAACAGACCACTCTTCATGAACCCAGAAGTGCAGCTCATTTTCACTTTTAAATGTGATTGTGTAGGGACACAGAGGTACTACACCAGATTTGATTGCACCCAGCAATGATAGTTTGCAATTTTTTCTGCATGGATATAAAGATGAGATTAATATCCCTGAAAAAAATTGACCCATAAAGCAGAAAATTTTAAATGTCAACCTAGCTAGAAAAGCTGCAAATTTTCACCCTTTATGACTTATTCTCAAGCATCATGGATAGGAAGCAGCACACTTTTAGCACAAAAGGACCACCTCTATTTTGATAGAGCTGCTGGGTTTAATAGATTAGGATTTGATTACAACATATCTAGCCATCTCTTGTAGGTCAGGGTGTATAACACTTTATTTTTCTCACATTCTAATACAAGGATAAACTAATTTATTCTGAATTTATTGGTGATCATTTACATTTAGTGTGCCTGGAAGAAGCCAGAGTAATGAAAGGAGACACTTTCTCATTCATTATTTGTTTTTAAATATTTCTCCTTTTTTCCTTCCTTTTTTTCCCCTTCCACATGCTGATATTGCATGCATGGGTTGCTCTCAGTTTGCTATGAAACAAGCTGGGACAAGCCTTGTAATATGATTCAAATTGTAAATCTTATGTCTTGCGCCCCCAAACACCTCATCTTATATGCAGTCTGGAACTTTCATTCCAGTACCAATTAGACTAATATATCCACCCAGCTCCGATTGGGGTGATGGATCGGCTGGTGGGGGAAATGGAGGCGATTTTCTCAGCTCCTCTGCATTCCCATAGGCATGCAGCATTTGACAGATTGGGCAGAACTGCCACGAAAGAGTCTGACACAGATGGTGTAATTAGAAAATGCGAAGTGCGAGTGTGAAATTTATCTTTGATCAGCACCTCCTTGCCAGATTGTCATCTATGTTAATATGATGATGGCTTCTTGGAGATGGATAGAAGAAAACAGCAGCCTTGAGGAAGAAATGGAGACAGTTCACAATGTAGAGCAGATATTTTGTTTAACTCTGAAACTCAATCAATTTCAACATGAGTGAAATGCAATTTAATGTATTTAATTCATAGGAAAACAAATTGAATCTAAATCTAATACTTTACTTTGTAAGGCCTATAATCAATATGGTGAAATCTTATTTTTTGTTGGAAGAAGACAAAGATTAATTTTTTATGAACAGTTAAATAAAAAAAAATCAATCTTTAGCTATAGGTAGACTTGAACCTACTGCATCACTCTTTGTAGAGACCTAATGTAATCTAAATATATTCAAAAAATCATTTTAGCATTGCCTGGATGAGTTTACAGAATTAGAAGATATTTTTGTTCTCTACGCTTTGTATTTTTTATGTCACCCTCTGTACCAAAGCGTGGACTGTATTAAGGTTTATTATAGAGCATAGAAATATTAAACTTTCTTATCTTCTGCCTTTATTCCAAAGGAAGATTTTAACTGTAGGGATTTTTTTCTTTAAAAACTGACAAATATTCTTTGCTTGAGCAAAATGTTTTAATTGTTTATCTGACATCTCCAGCTTTCCCAGAAATCTGATGTGTAATGTTCTGCAGCAGCAATCGTCATTGACTTTTCAGTGCTCATGAATCATATTGTGCTGTTCAAACATGAGCAGATTTGGCCTATGTGATGCAGGTATAATTTTCCACAGGGAGAAACTGAAGCATGGAGCAGCAAGGTGCAGCCTGTCCAAGGTCACAGAGCAGTGGGTGAGGGAGACGACACTGCTGGCAGGGTGCCTTGCCTGGCAGCCTGGTCTCCCTTCCATACCAAGTCTTGCAGCCACGGCAATCTTGTATTTGGGTAGTTCAAAAGGTTTAAGTTTACAAACTGCTATGCCATAGTTCATTTTGCTAAAAACTGCTCAAATGTTCACATGAATGGTGCTAATTTTCAGGAAGGTAAATTAGCATAATTAATGACCAGCCAAATTTGGGGGTAATACAGTATGTAATTAACATTAGAGAGTTCTGTTGTACCACCTGCCCCCACATTTCATTGTTGCAGTGTACGAACTGTACAGGAGGCTATTTTCCCCTTTGCTGCACTGAGCAGAAAGCAGCTTTCTTCATCAGAATAAGCCATTAGCTGTAATGGCATGTAGGTGTAATGGAATGTGCTCGAAACATCTGTGCTGAGAGCAGGGGAGAAATTGCTGCATACAGTCGTAGGCCTTTGGGGAGCTTGATTAAGGATTGCTTCAGAGAACTTGAGATCTGGCTTGGGATGCAAAAAAGAGAAGAAAGGAAAATAACACTAATAGATTTACGGATGTACTGCAGGGAGAACAAAGGATTTTTAATTTTTTTTACTTCCCTTTATTGCTCTTATATTGCATCTGTTCTCTGTTGGGCTTTCACTTATTGAATTGATCTGGAAAAAAAATGTAGCTCAAAATGCAGTTTAGCAAAAGACATCCTCGCTGGATAAACATGAAAATAGCTTGATTTTTTTCCTTTGTTTGCTAATGAAGACTTCATTGAAACCACAAATAATTCTAACAATAAATATTTATTGCACATGACATTTGCCTAAATTTGTTTTGAAGTGATATCTCTTCTATCTAGAAATCCTGTAAACACACACATTTAAAAAACCCTTCCTGCCTTGTGTTATTTACATTTCTGGAGTATTCATCTGCTCCTTCTTGTCCTGATTTTTTTTCAAAATTTCTTTTTAAATGATTTTCTAGTTTGGTTTTCTTCAACTCCATTTGTTTGCACACATTTTTAATAACCAGTGGAATATAAACTCTCAGTACACAATAAGAGTAATTGCAGAACCACTGGGCTATGTCAGTTCTGGCTATTGACCCATCAAACTGTGAAAAATCAGAAATGCAGTTTACAGAATCTTAAGCAAGGTGATGGGGAGGAGAAAAGCAACATTATAAAAGATAATTTTGATGCCTTACAAAGAGAAGGGTTAAATGTTTGATAAAAACATATTATAGAAAAGGGAATTAATGTACTTCATGGGACAGATGTGGATGCATTGCACAGAAAATGAGAAACAAACTCGTAAATATTGGGTGGTTTGATGATTAAGTAAATCTTACACTTTCTAATTATAAATGACAACAAAGCACTGTGTTCACTGGTATCCATCTTCCATATGAAATAAAGAAGCTTTCTGAGTTGGTGCCAAAAATGCCTTGCAATGAAGTTTAAAATATGTAGGGAGGCAAAAATGTAATAAAAATGCAAAAGCTAATAATATTATGGCACTGGCATTGTTTACAATGTAGAACACCTGCTGTTTTCAAAAAAAAAGGAGAGAGAGAAAAAGAAAAGTGAAATCATCAAACTGTTCTTAAATGGAAAATCTGGGCTCTTTGCCAATTACACAATGTGTTTCAGGTGCACTGTAAATAGGAACAATAAAAGGTGCAGAGGAAAGAATCTGAAATGTTAAATCTCAGATAGACAAGAATATTATTTGATGATGTTATTCTGAAAGGAAATCTTGGGTACCTTCCAGATTTCTTCAATGTGGAATTAGGTTTAAATTTCTGCCTCTGTAAAAAAGTTGTAAAAATCTATTTATCCCTTTAAAAACCTTGATTAAATTAACCCCAAAATGGGAAGAGCCAAAAAATCCAGGAAACCCACCAGGGTATTCTCTTTTACCAGTCTATTCTACATGGGAGATGCTTGGAGACTATAGTGAAATATAATAACACTAAATTCTGTGATATGATAATAAAAAGCTAAACCCACCCCCAGTGTTGTAATTTTGGATTCCAGGCCACTGGTGAGGTCCTGCACACTGAAGTCAGAGTAGGAATTTGATGTTCATTTAAAACGGAAAGTCATACTGTCCCAGGACCTTGATCTGTGTCCCAGAGAAGAAGTGGTAGCCAAATGCAGTTCAGGCACTAGAGCTGAAGCAGGGAAAATTGTCACTGTCTGGCTAAGGACCAAATCTGAGTGCATTTTCCTTGTGGCTGTAGGACTTCGGTTGTAGATAAGAGTTTTCTTCTAAGAGCTCGGGCTTGGATGGAAATTGGTGCCTCATCCATATAATCAGAAGAACAATGGGAAATTCTTTAAGTATGTTCTTGCTTTCTTTTGAAAAAATACTTTGGTTCGTTGTTTTATTTCAATAAAAAGTGAGACAGTGGATGAGAGCCCTAATGCATGGCCTGAAACCAGTCACCTGGGGGCTCGTTCTGTCCATGACTATGCAAATAAATAGAGTGAATGGTGTCTCATCCTCTGTCCCCAAGCTCTAAACAGCTCAGCTTATACTGCTCGTGGGTCACCTTCCTCTCCCCTAGGACAAGGTGGGCTCATCCCCACTGTCTCTGGGGAGCACCTGCTGTTGTGCGCACCTGAACAGTGCTGCTTGACAAGGGCCACACTCCAGAGACAGAGGTAAGGGTTAAACAGTATGGATCTCATGGAGCAGTGCTTAAACATGTCCTAAGCCTGTTTAGTTTACTAGTATAGATGTAGCCTTGGAGACCAGAGACCAGATGCTGTGCATCTGCTGCTCTCCCTGTAAGATCAGCTCTGATTATTTCCACACCCCATATCTACAGGGAAGGCCTGTAATAAAGCAGTAATCACTTTCCTCCCTTCCTCACCTGAAGCATGAGCCAGATCTTCATTTCAGTAACCCGTGGATAAATCAATAATCTGTCTATGTGACTGAAATCAGACATAAGATCTTTGTATTAGTGTTTCTTTGGGGTCTGATCCTGCCAGTTTTCTTTGCTGTTAGCAGGAATATGATCATGTCTGTTATCAACAGCAGTTTGTTTTCCATTTGAAGCTGGCAATTATCAAGCTATCTGAACAATGTTTGTGAGAGGCAATTCCTTTTAATAGAAGGAGAAAGCGGGGACACCCTTGGTGCTATCATTTTACCAGGATATAGAATATCAGCCTACTTCCATGTGATATGTCTTCCCCGTAATTGTTTCTATTTTTGCTTCTGTGCCTAAATTGACAGTAGTCCATGGTGAAGAAACAAGAAAGTACATATCACACTCTTCTTCCACTTTTATAACATGTTTTTAGTGTTCTCATGTACTGTGGCAATGTAAAATGGACAAAGTTAAAGTGATTCCAGAGAACAGCTGCAGGGGTGAAGCTAGAGCAGGGATATGTAGGACTTTGGCTGCTGTTGCCACTGTACTGAAACCCTGGTTTTCTGGTACAGATCTGACTGCCAGAAACAGAAGTTTCAGGTCTGTCATGATTGTAGAAGAAAAGGGAAAATCATTTGAAGAGAGTCCAAGGAAATGGCAAAGTTCTCTTACCAGTTGGGTAGGAGAAAATGTGCTAAATCAGTTCAACAAACTAGACCTGTTAAGGATTTCCCCCCCCCGCTTCCAAATTAAGGGAGTTCATTATCTAGGCTGAACACTGGTGAAACTATTATATGCTGAATACATAGTCTTGTGCAATGGGTTCTAGGTGACTTTGTTTGAGCAGGGGGATTGCACCAGACAACCTCCAAAGGTCCCTTCCAAACTCAATCATTCAGTGATTCTGTGTATCCACAACAGCATCTATTCAAGGGGATTTGTAAGATCTTTAATACCACTATGAAACCAGAGCAAAAGAAGCACTTTTGAGTATACATCTCTCGTCTGAAGGATGGGTCTGAAGTTTCTTTCATCTCTGACCTCTCTAGTTAGGTGGGACTGGTTTTACTCCTCTTTCTGTAGTTCCACCTTCTCCAATGACTCAAACTGTGTGAAAATGCAACTGAAATTCATGGGTGGTGATGACTCCACTAAATTCTGCAACCAGATTTGGTGATTTCACTAGGACTCAAATTCTACTCTTTGCTAAATTAATGATTTTTCATCCAATATTGATTCTTGCATTTAGGGCACACGTAAACAGGTATGCAGGAAGCCTTTCCTGAGATCCAAAACTGTTGTGCTTTAGAATGGCATTGAAGAAAATTTCTTACAGCAGACTCTGTTGTTTGTTGGAGGTGAATCCAGTAGCACAGAGTATATGGATTGATAAAGATATATTATGCTTTCTACACCTTCTTGTAAGTGCCAGGTATTTTTCTACAATCCAAACCTAATTCTCTATCAAGTTTTCCAAAATCGTAAAATCTTAGAATCACTAAGTTGGAAAATCACCAAGTCCAACTGTACCTGTCCACTACTAAATCATAACCCCAAATACTTAATCTACCCAGCTTTTAAAGACCACCAGGGATGGTGACTCAACCACCTCCCTGGGCAGCCTGTTCCAGTGCTTGATAACCCTTTCAGTGAAGAAATCTTTCCTAATGTCCAATCTGAACCTGCCCTGGTACAACCTGAGGCCGTTGTCTATCGTCCTACCACCTATCACTTGGGTGAAGAGACCAACAGTTCTCTACAACCTTCTTTCAAGTAGTGGACAGTGATAAGGTCTCCCCTCAGCCTCCTCTTCTCCAGGCTAAACAACACCTGTTCCCTTAGCTGCTCCTCATAAGACTTGTTCTCCAGCCCCTTCACTAGCTTCATTGCTCTTCTCTGGACAAAGTCCAGCACTTCAATGTCCTTCTTGTAGTCAGGAGCCCAGAACTGAACACAGGATCTAAGTTTCAGCCTCACCAATGCCAAGTACAGGGGCAGAATAACCTCCCTGGACCTGCTGGCCACGCTGTTTCTTATATAAGCCAAGATGCCATTGGTCTTCTTGGCCACCTGGGCACACTGCTGGCTCATGTTCAGTTGGCCATCAACCAACATTCCCAGGTCCTTCTCTACCAGGCAATTTTCCAGCCACCCTTCCACAAGCCTGTAGCACTGCATGGGGTTGTTATGTCCCAAGTGCAGGATTCTACACGTGACCTTGTTAAACCTTATCCTGCTGGCCTCAGCCCATTGATCCAGCCTGTTTAGAGCCTCCCTACTATCAAGCAAATCAACGCTCCCTTCCACCTCAGTGTCATCCATGAACTTACTAAAGGTACATTCAAACCCTTCATCCAGGTCATTGATAAAGATATTGAACAGAACTAGAGCCAGCACCAAGCCCTGGGGAACATCACTTGTGACCAGGCTTCAGGTGGAGTTAACTCCATTTACCACAACAATTTGGTCCAGGCCATCCAGCCAGTTTTTTATCCAGTAGAGTATACACCTGTCCAGGCCAGAGGGAGCCAGTTTCTTAATCAGAATACTGTGAGAAACAGTGCCAAGCCTTTACTAAGGTCCCAGTACAGTACCTCCACAGCCTTTCCCCCATACATTAAGCGGGTCATAGAAAGCAATCAGATTAGTTTTGCAGGACCTGCCTTTCCCATGCTGGCTGGGCCTGATCACTCAGCTGTCTTGCATGTGCTGTGTGATAGCACTCAAGATGACCCATTCCATGACCCTCCCCAGCATCAAGGTCAGACTGATAGGCCTGATTTGAATAAAACTAGTCACAAGAAACATGGTAAATTTATATCTTAAATAGTTTGTGTTGGAAGATGCATATAACCAAAGATCAGAATTTTTATAAACATCCAAAGCTATGCCATAGGTAAAAAAAAACAAAACAAAAAAATGCTTATAAACATCTTGCAGTTAATTTCTCTTTAGTAGAAACCATGTGAGCAGTAAAGTACTTTATTCATCCTAGAGTCATTCTAATGGTACCATCCTTCTTATTTATTATTTCCAAAGCCTTCTTCCCAAAATTGTGGATAAGAACATTGGATAGTAAATTTGATCTCCAGCTGGTGAAATTCTTATCCTAGTGATTTCAGGTTTCAGATCTGACTAATTTAGAAGCAGCAAAATACTATGATATCAAGCACAAAGGATAGCTCAAGAAAGAGTGGCCCTTATTGGCTAGGAAAGAAAGACACATTGAAAAAAACAGAAGCAAGGCACAGATCATCTATCCTGGATGACTACTGAGGTCTGAAAACCAGATATCACTATTCTGGGCTATGTAAATACAGCCAAAAAACCCTATAAGTTTGTTAAAATCTGTCTTATTCTTAAACCTGGACACAGAGATATATCTAAATTCCAACGTTAATTTCTTATGACCTGGATTACTTTTGTTTTAAGCAAACCAAAGCATCTTGCTGCTATAAAGAAAAATGGGAGTTGCGAAAAATTCGAAGTGCAACATCATCTTCCCAGCTACTACAGTAAGCTGTAACAGCTTAACTTCAGGTTCAAAACAGATAAGACAAAGTAATGGAAAGAAAACTATTGGGCCATTCTGGTGATGGTGCCTTTCTGCAACCACTGAATGGCTTAGTGTCACCCATCATCATCATTCATTAGAAATCTTCAAGAAAGCCTGATTTTTTTGTTAAGCTTTTAAAACTCATATGTTCTTCACAGAAAGGTTTATTCTTTACTATGTGTCCTTGGGACTAGCTCAAGGAGGCACTTACTTTCTTGAAACAACTAAAATAAAAACATTGTTGGGCCAATGTGGATGACGTTGTTATTCAATCCACTAATTTACAGCCTAATTCATAGATTTTAGAGTCAGTGGACTAATTGTGATCTAATCAGCCAACTACTCAGTTATATGGCCATCACATTATCTGATAAAACAGAATATGCATCAAACTGGGCATTATTAATGAGGAAAGGTAAAAGCAGCCCTAAAAGAACCTGTACCTAGTTTTTATCATTGCATATGTTTGCATTAACATAGAACATAAAATTTCACCAGACATTTCTTACATCAATCCCACAGCTTTTAAAGGAGCTATGGCATCTTTTCTAGAAAGCTATCCATCCTTCTTTTTAAAATTTGGATTTAAAGAAAATTCATTTCTTGATGCAGTATTTCAAAGGTTAACTATTCTTACTGTTTAAAACTGTGTCTTCTTTATTTAATGTTAACTTAAATACCCTTGTTCTTCAGGTAACCTCCTGCCCAAACCCACGTTTACACACACTGATCAAGTCACCTTTACACTTCACTTTGGAAAGCTACCCAGACTAGGCTTCTCTGCAACAACCACCTCCCTCCATGGTTTCAAATTACCTTGTGTTCACTCTTTGGTTTTTTAACATGAGTTGACAAAAGAAATAGTACTGCAAAGACGATCGTTATCATGGGTATCCCACAGTATTTATGTCCAGTGATTTTTTTTTGCTTTTTGCACTGTGAGCACATGCTTATCCAATTATCCGTAGTGACTCTCCCTTTCCTTTTGTAGATCTTCTCATATTATTTTTTATGTTACTGTTTTTTTAGGTATAGGAAAAACAGTGTCTCTTCATCCAGATAAGTTTGAGTATACAGGGTCAGATGGCAAAATATTGCAAGTGGAAGGTGTGTAACTCTGCGGTATGCTTCTTACCCTAGACTGACAGATCTTGATCTTGACTTTCAAGACCCCAGCACTCTTCCTGAGCTTTTGCCTGAGGGCTGCTGTGGGCAGCAGTTATACTTTAGTATGTATGTGAATCTACTAATGAGGCTACACCCATGCTGTACAGATTTTGTTGCCAATCCCACATATCTGGGATGGGTTGCCACAACTCCCTCCCTGGTCAGACCTTCAGGGTTTGCATCCACTGTGTGGACAAATGCCTCTGTAAATGAGGGACAGTAACAGTGGGGAAGAACAAAAAACTCATCATACGTGTTGGTGCTTAGCATTTTATGGCATAGCTTGTCACATTTTACTGCTTATATATGAACATCCTCACCACATCACTTCAACAAAACAAGATATATTTACTTCCCTGTATCCTACATAAATAACCCTGTGGCTAAAATATGCACTCATTCCCCTAATACATTGCAAACTCCATCTGATTTCCTTTAGAAGTGCTTCTTTGGAAGTCTGATTTTTGACACAGCTTGTTTCACTGATGTAAACATGTTAATAGAGAGAAAAGTTCATTGATTTAAATTCTTCAGATGGAAAAAATATATAAAAGTTCTGGTTTGTGCTCTAGGTAAATAAATATGCATTGTGTTTCTACTTTGCACCCAGCGAACCATGTTTTACGTTAAACTCTTACTACAATACAGGAACATGAACAAAGCTTAGTAGTGGAGAGAATAAGCAAATTACCTCCGGCCTTTTTGAGGCACAGTAGAGGCTTCAAACACTGGAAAATACATGATTAATGCATCCAGAAACTCTGTTTAAAAAAAATATATCCTAAGCTTTGTGTTAACTAGTGTAACGCTAGATAATATTCTTTGAATCATAACAGGATAAGACACTGTTTGCTCATATTACTCCTGCAGGAAACAAACTTATTTCATACTTACAATCTAAACTTGGGGCACGCACATAGGGGCACATGTGTGTGAAAATACACATGCATGCTCACATATATTTGTGTGTATATATATGTATATATTAAAATAGATATTTTTGCAAACAAAACAAAAAAAATACTGGATATATGGCCCTTACCTTCATCACACTGTGAATGGGTTTTTTTGTTAGTCCACTGAATAATCATTTGTCATGGGCTTTACTGTACCATGAAGTTATGATTAATATTATGTCTCATGTACAGCGGGTTGAAAGACCACATTCATTTTCAAAGTCACGTTGCATTGATTAGAATTCACTGCAGGTTATTCAAATAACGATCCTCTCTGTTCCCAAGAGAATCTCCGTCTGATTTTTCTTTATCCTCATTAAAGATCCCAGGTGCAGACAAAGCTTTACATACTTCTAATTTGCATTATCCTTGGGAAGGAGGTAATTCACATGCCTTCAGTATATAGCACTTGTTTTTGTAGTTTGCTTTTTCCTATCTGTCTATTTAAATAAATCAAGAAATTTAGCCTTTATAAACCCTCTGACAATAGAAAATGCCAAATTTTATTATGCCTAGTAATGAGCACATGTATTTTGAAATATGAGTTATAATTCAGATTAAGTGAAACATTTTTTTCTTTGCTCCTCACCATGGTTTGCTTAAAATACAATCTCTGGTCACGCTCTCAGTGGTGGGAGAAAGTGAATTTTTAAAGCAAAGATATAGATTTCATATCACCCTTTGACTGATGTAAGAATATCCCTCAGCAAACAGTCTGTGAGAAATCATTGACAGGATTTAATAGTCTTTTTATTTTTCCTTTTTGCTGGCCATATATAGAACAGTGAAAGTATCTATAATTGCCTGGTGGAACTTAACAGTCCCATTAACCCCCAAAATGCAGCACTTGCATGGATGTCACATCTGGTTTCTGAGGCATAAGTTGTGTGGGCCTATGTTTTGCAACAAAATAATCGTCTTGGACTATTTTTATGGTGAGCCTTTGTGTAATGAGTTTAGCCTGAAGCAGACTGACAGCATTGTTGACATTTCATTGAGTTTCCATCCTCAAGAGAGAGGAAATTTTAGCTAATTAAATAATGTTATAGTGTCTTAGAAACTACAAAGGCAATGGGAAACCACACAGCAGTCATACTGTATTTGTTAAGATCATTTGTGTATTCCTGAGGTTTTATTATGCAGAAGTCATTCTTCTAACAGTCTTTAAAGCAAGTCATACATTAGATAAGGTTTTCATAACTCAGTCTCGATAATAATGTTTGTAAACTGGTTTACGTATATACAGAATAAAGCCAAATACGGAAAAGCTACTGGAGGAGTACTGGAACAATTGTTACTTTTCATCATTTCGTAACAAATGGCCAGACAGCGTTGTCCATGCATGCTGAGGGCAGTAAGATGGCAAAAAACATTTCCCTGTTCCTTTGTGTTTACCTAGGAAGCAAAGCTCCTCCTCCACACCAAAGGGATGAGGAAAAGGACAGGGGAAAGATGGGGCCAGGCTTATTGAAAGGTTGGTAGTATGACACAGATCCCTTTGTGGTCACAAGCAGTGGACCTGGTAGGGTTCTCTTGCCCCTGGATCATATGCTCTGGTGCTCTTCCCAGCAGAAGGAAGATGCTGTCTGTCTCCTTCCAATACCTCAAGCAGTTTCTCTAAGTGATCAGCTACTGGCCAGAGAGCAGACACCACAAATTAAACCTAAGTGAGGGGCTAATAGTATGAAAACCTTGAGGTCCAAGCGAGGATTCCTTCCTTGTCTTTCCAGCAACTCCTCCTCTGCCTGAATCCAGAGTCATCCCCTAAAAACACATGTTAACTCCGATGTCCTCAGAACTTGTGGCAGTGGCAGGCTGGGCACAGCAACAGTATGAATGCACTGGGCACCCCATCCATAGCTCCCAGTTGTCAAAGGAAGGAGGAAAAAGGAGTAAAACTAATGCTAAGGTCAGCAATTACACCTGATTTACCCAGGTATGCTCTGACACTGTGGTCAGAAAACTACAGAGAATTTGAACAGTTCAGCCTAATCAGGACAGCAGGAGAAATTACTCCCCTCGGCTCCATCCCAAGTGCGTGACACAGCAGACGAACTACTGGACGCTAGTTCAGCTCACCATTTCTACCGAAAACATAATACATTAATTGCACTCTTCTCTATATGCAGGAAAGTGAGTCCTTCGCTTTAAACAGCTTCTGGAGAGTGGAAGCCCCTCACCTTCAATCCCTTGTCTTGTTGCGCACCCAGCATCTGTGATTACCTTGGATGATATGACAGTGATGGGTGCTCAAGAAGAGTGTTTGTATTGTAACACTCTCAGGCTGCCTGTCATATTGAGAAGAAAATAATGTATTTATGAAGTAGTTATTTAGTTTCTTTTTTAAGACATCAGTGTTTCCCTGATAAGTGACTACTTACATATCTTGTTTCATGACTTAAAATGATTCATGGTACTATGGACTGAAGTACAATATATAGGAAACACCATTGCTGAAGAAACAAATGGTCGTCTTTGTGTTTTCTTTTCAGACACAGGGTGTTATTTGCTGGTAATTTAACTAGTGGCCATGACAGTGTGTCCTTCTAAGTCCGCAGTTCATGATAAGGAGATTTTATATTTGCATAACACTTTTCATCCTGGAAGAGCAAAGCACTTAAAAAAATTAATTTAGCATTATAATCTCCCAGCAGTGGTGATTCAACCACTGTGCTGGCAGGGAAGAGCAACTCAAAAATTATCCCTGTGAATCAAAGACAACAGCCAGTGCTAAAATACTCTGACACTCAGAAGGGATGCTAAGTTCCCTGATGGGGTTTGCGTGTGTGACCGTGTCTGCACATGTGGGTGGCTGTGGGCTGAGAAGGGATCCCCATGTTTCTGTCTCCTTCTGAATAGATATTGGGTCTTTTCCTGCACGTGGCAGCAAGCTAAGGTTTCTGATGCACTGAGACAGAGACGAGAGTTCAGGAGCCCACTGTGAGCCCCCGCAAAATCTTTATTCTCCCATTAAGCCTCAGGAGGTCTGAAAGATTTTATTAGCCTTAATTATGTTTTGCCTAGGATCATGAGGTTGGTGAGCTCATCAAGCTTTTGTTTTTAAGAACCTAACTTGCTTGCCAGGCGAGTTTTGTCAAGCTCTCATTTTATTGTGGTTTCCAGTGGGGGATCTTGTTTCAAGGGATATGATCAAAGTAAAGGACACGTCTTTTGGGACTTATTTTACATAGATTATATCTCATTATGCAACTTGCTCTTTAGTCTATATTCTTTTTATAAGCTTCTGGCTATATGAATGAATTTTACACAGTAAAGTGTGAATTTATTATAATGAATACACTTTCTGAGTGAAAGGGAGGCAAAATATAGCATAGTGTGATACATTTAAGCTTCCTTATCAAAAAATTTTTCAGCATTGTAGCAGTTTAATCTGTTCTCAAACAAGGTTGCTGCCCACTAATTTCCATGCAATTTCTCAGCTGCCTTTGTTTTGTTTTAAACTGTAAAAAAAAATTACCTGCTGGAATTGTCTCAGATTTTACATTTCCTTCCTACATAGATTTTTTAAACCTTCTTTCAAAGGCATGCATGATTTTTTTAAGGTTTTAAGATCTGCACTTGATTAAGTCGTTACAACTTGACACCTTGAGAGTTCCACTGAGGCGGGAACTTGTGATAAGGTCCAGCAGCTCTTTCTGAGTACAAAATGCTCTGGATTACTCCTGTTAGTCAATCTCTAATAACTGAACACTCAAGAAATTAAAAGCTAACACAAAACAGATCTGAGCACAGGACTTTGCTTCCAGTGTTGCTAAAATTTAGGAACTAGCAGAAATAGGAATCTTTGTTAAAAACCTCATTCTCATAGCATGTAAATAAAATCAATTTTTTTCAGTTTTATACTTTTGTATTGTGCATCTATCCACAGTTCAATTTAATCTGAAGTTTGGGTCAATGCATGGAAAGCATACCTGTGCTCATTCAATTTTTATGTAAATAACTTGATTTTATTTGCTGAATTTCTCATGAATTAGCAGGTGTGATTTTATTACCCATAATTTCACCTGATTTAAAGCTAAAATTACAAAGTGGCTGAGAATTTAATTGTCAGATGAAACAGTTGTGTGGATTTGGTTGTTGGCTGAGTTTAACAGCAACATACCTTCCCCTTCCAAGTCATTTATTTGTCAATTTTTTTCAGTGTACAGTGCAGCACATTCAGTCATTTATATTCCTTCTCCACTATGTTACATAAGTGAAAAGAAAAATAAAAATACTGGTTTTTTTCTTCTTTTTTCTCATGAGCAAAATGTAGTTGTCCTGTCAAGCCAATAAAGTTAGTCAATGATATAGAAGAGGTGTGAGTTGTCTCAAGTCCTCTCCTTAAAACTGTGTGTAGAGCTTGCCGCAGCTAAAAGTCTTGTTTCATTTTAGGCTGAAATGCTGAAGACAAGTCAGAGCAGAAAATCTAGAGGGTTTGCAACCCCATTAATACTGTAGTTATGAAGTTGTCTGTGTGGGGAACGGGATTTTCACAACTGTTCAACTTCCATCTCCCATTGAACCCACTGAATTTACTGCATGGTATAGCCACCATGAAACCTTCGGAAAAAAACAACACATTTTTGTACAGGTTACTGCCCTGTAGCAAATATTTGCACCTGAGATTTGATAATTGTATGCAGTAGGTATCTACTACTTCTTCCTTAGGTCTGGTTAATTCTACTGTGAAACCCATAAAGTCTGTGTACAAAAGGGTTAAATTCATATCAACATACTGAATTGCAATCTTATTTACAGCCAATAAGCAGCTATTACATGTTTTTTCTAGGTTATGATTCACAGCTTATGCATCTTTAGTTTATCAAAGCAGAAGACAGTCTCAGGAAAGGCATGTTTTTCAGTTAAATGGTTAATTAAGACTTGGAAATAATTTTTTTTCCTGATCAATGCAAGTCAAATTCTCAGTGCAAGTGGTTGAATCATCTTCAGAACTCTGATCATAATTAAACCACAAGGAGGCTGTTATGATTAAACGTGGGAAGCTGAAAATATGTGAACCATAACAAAGGACCTGAATTCACTTCAAGCTTTGCATAAAATGCAGTTTCAGATTTTTTTATCTTAGTGTAAAAAATGCTTTCATCCTGTACCTTCCATTTTTTTCAGAATTTCTTCCAAATTCAGTCACGTTTCTCATAAAGAATAATTAATAATAAATCTTGCACATGTAAATATTATCTGGTTTTTGCAATTTGTAGAAATTCCCTATGTCCTTTTTATTTGTTCAGACAATAGTCTTCTTTTTATTATTTATTAAAAATACAGAATTCTAGTAGAAACTTCTAACTTTCAAAAGTTACAGTTACTGTATTGGTAAGTGAATAGTTCTCCAAATGACTTCCTCACAGCTGTATAATCTATACACAGCGTTGGTAGCCTACAATAAATTTCTAAAATCTATATCCTTTATTGTGCTCTAATTCTTTATTGCTATAATAATTTCTGTTTCTGTCTTTCTAATTAGACTAGATAGCTTTTACAGAATAGCTTTTACACAGTAATTTTTTTCTGTTTATGTAATTTAATACTGAGTACTTGTAATCACAGCACCTAAAAAGGATCGAATTCTCTTGTCTTGCCTTGGCAAAATTCTGTTATTAAAACAATGAGTAGAAAATACAGGATTGTGTGAAAAACTGTTAGAAACCATGCCTATTTCTAAACAAAAACAAACAAACGAACAAACAAAAAGCCAAAGATACTAAATTCCTATGTTTAGATAAACCTCTCTAACTCTGGGAAAACCAGAATTGGAGATAGATTGAGATGAAATTACACCAAGGCTGAAACTCGACTACAACATCTCCAAAGCAGGAGTGAAATAACCTGTACAGGATTTTGATATTCACATCTCACTTTGCCAACACCAGCACCAAAGAAAGAAGGCTGGAAGACATCCTGTCCGCATGCCCAGGGAGAAGTGAAAAGATCCTGTTTCCCATCCCAGCTGGAGGGGCAGGGATGTGCAGAATCTCTGCTGACTATGATAACCAGTGGAGTACAGAATGAACCACATCTGCTGCTGACCTAACAGCCCTACACAGTGACTTCCATTTGGAGCACTAGAAGTAGAAGATTTAGACGGGGGTTGGAATATGTTAGATAAAAGAAAATGCTGCAGAGAGAGACATGTAGAAACCCTATCTACTTTTTTGAGTCAGGTGCTTCATTTCAGATCTTTATTACATACCTGAGTAAGACTCACCACTCATGGAAAAGAACCTCCTTCAAGAAAAAGATGCTTGAGCCATCTGCTTGAGGCAGACTTTAGCACAGGCTTTGTCTGGAGAAACGACTGCCAAAGGAAGACTGCAGAAGGGCCCCCTGATGCTGAGTGCACTAACCTGAGGAACAGGCAACTTAGGTTTAAGGGTTTCTTTTTTGCTGTTTATACTTCCATCGCAGAAGCTCCCTTTTGTTAAAGCTAAGTGACTAAATTTTCCTTGATTTATAATAAGGACCAGGGAAGATAAGCCACAACTGTGTAAGAGCATCTACCTGCAGAAACATATGTGTTTCCACAGCCAGAGAGATGAGAAAAGGATGACTTGCTCAAATACTTCCCAGACTTCATCCTGAAACTAACTAGATGTCCTAAATCCTCCCTCAAATCTGGCTTTTGGTACATCTATCAAGTATGATCAGATCATTCAATCTCAACTTGCTGAATCCAGCCCTGTACTTCTCATGCAAGGAAAATGGCCGCTAATATTAATGGGGGGTTTCCTACATGATGGGATGGCAGCCTCCATGCCATGGAAGCCTCTGATGCCCACCATCACCTTCTTAACAGCTGAGTAATGTGCAACTGAAGTGCAACTGGCTTTCCCCAGTTCAGATACAGGAAGAAGTTCTCTACAAGCCTCACTAGTAGGGTTTGTTTATTGTACTGTATAGCATAATGGACAACGTAACAAAGGGAAATGTATTTTTTTCCTGCTAAGCAGGAAAGAAAAGGAAACAGAATTCCAGAGGGTGATTAAATGAAAATTACTTCATTGCAAGAATATAGTGGCTAGGAGGTTTTTTTACATTTTAATGAGTAAATGACATTTCCATCCACTAAAAATAAAAAGTGCATAGGTAGTATTTATCTAAACATCATAGCATAGCATGAAATTCCTCCTTTGTGAGAATCCTGACATAGGGACCCCATTTTGCAGGAAATCTTTAATTACGTTCAGGGCTGCTTACCTTTAGCAATGACAGCCAGATCTTTTTCCAGTTAAGCTGGCTACAAACCTTCTGGTTTTTTCCTGCCATCAGAAAGAGTAAATCTCTAATCCATATCACAAACATGCATCCTCATTTAGCTGGGTCTAGACGTAAAACTGGTTACTGTCACAGTGAGTGCTCATGGTCAAGGTTCAAGTAATGGCTAATGCTCTAAAGGAGGCTACACATAAGTACATTTTAGTTCCAAATGCATAGTCCTAGTTGGTGAACACAAAACAGCTCCCTAGGCATTTAATTATCTGAGATTATAATGATCTTAACTTTGAATAGGATTTTCTATCCCACCTTCTGGTTTGTGAAAAGCAGTGCCCTGAAGCAAAACCAAATTTGTCCTCTTTGGTTCTCCTGTATTTTTTATATTTCTAATTTAATTCCCTTTTTAAAGGTTTGTTAAAGTGTTTTATATCTTCTGCTCCTTCACAATGCTGGTTGATAGTTAATTTCCTTTTTGGAAGCATTAAACATGAAAATAGGGTGCACACACATGAGGGGATGCTTACTCATACAAATAATCCAATCAAACTCGATGAACTTCCTGAAGACAGCATTACTCATGCAAGTAAGTGGTTACAGGACTGTATCACACAATGAACAATGTGGGCCTGATTGTCTTCTCACCTACACCAGTTTGCAGCAGTACAGTTCCACCAGCTCTAATATAATCAGTCTTGATTTTTCTCAATATAGGAAAACTGAGATTCACACAACTGATATAAAAGTTGCCTTGAAAATAACAATGACTATTAAATGAATCATTTCGGTACAATTCAACAGAAGTAGATCTGTAAGTGCAATTCTGCTAAGATCTTGCTGTTATCCAAACCCATCATTGAAACTGAGTAGGGTTGCAGTGGGCTTAAATTTTGACATGCAGTGCTTGTTCTTAATTTATTTAATGTCCCAAGAGAAAGGTGAAACAAATGTTACTGTGTCCACCTTGTGCATAACATACCACAAGTATAAATGGAATTAATTTAAAATATTTTCAGATGTTATAAGATACATGAGTCCTGCAAACACTTTGGCCAAGACCAAAAATCCTTGCGAGAATTATCAGCTGAATTATGGAAAATGTGCAGAGATAGCACACAAGCTTCTTTCAAGACAGTTAAAGTATCCTAAAGAACAGCAGTTAAATGTTACAATCCACCAGAGAGCTTACTCTCATCAGTTTTCCTCAGTGAGTATCTCCATGGAAAGTTTTTCTCCTCCTTCTTCCAGGCAGTATTGTACATTAAAAAGAATGGGCATTTCCCAAAAACCTTGCTGAGCTGATTCTGATTCTCCATTCACTTCTCAGAATTCTTCATTTTAATAACTTAAAAATTCAACTTCATGTACTTGCCAAATTAAAAACTCCCTGACTTTCCAGCGTGATTGCTTTGATGAATTGAGCCCTTCTAGTCCATTTAACATGAAATAACAGACTTGTGTTGATGGTGCTTTTGTTCTTGAGAGTAGGAGAACTTGTTACTGAAAAATTAGCTACTCACCCTTAAGCAATCACTAACATTACAGTTCCTGAGTATAAAAATTAAGAAAGAGCAGATGGAAACAAACAAAAATTGTATTAATAATACATAACAAAGTGATGCCTACAAATGATATTTCAATAGGGAAAAAAATAGAAAAACTACAGTTTTCATTGGGTCTTAATGTATGTATACCTCTCTAATGCTTCCATCTTCAAGCAGTTCTGTTTTATTGACACAACAACACAAATTGCAGAAGTAAATTGAATCACAGGCTCAGAATGTAAAAATCAATGAGAAATAATTTTGTAGCACTGAAGTGAACAGTGTAATGCTAGGTATTCATTTAATTAACCATGAGCCTTTCCACATAATGCACAATCATTGCCAGCTTTTCAGCTCACGGTTATTCCAGGAATAATGGGTTTGGGATTCATCTTTAGAAAACCTGCATTAATATTTGAAAGCATTTAAATCCATTAGTGGGTCATCTGAACACTGCAGGTCACTTTTACATTGCTAATTGAAACAATAGTAATGGGTTATAATCTACTATCTAATAATGCCTGGAGTGTTTTACCGCTTTTATATCTGCAGATTCCAGGAAATATGTAAATTTGTTGCTGAACTGTTATAAAATATGGAAATTTAAACTGCAAACATGAAACTATTTCTTTTTATGAATTAAAAAAATCCTCACACACAGCATTAATAAACTGAAGAGTTACACCATATTTTGATGTCAGGATAAATTCTTTTCTATAGAACTTCCAGTGTTCATCGCTTCTGCGCTATAGGCTCAACATCTGGCATTCACATTTTCAGCATTGCCATTAGGAGAAAGTGAATATCATTAAACCAGTGAGTAAACAATCATGTCATTGTTTCCATATGCGAGCTATACATTGACTCAGTCTGCTGTGTTCTGACAGCACTGTATTTCGTAGGGTTTTCCCCCTCCACGAATTGATGCAATAATTTTGTATTTCATGGGATTTTCTGTAATACATCAACATTTCTCTTTCATGTGGAAGTAACCATGCCATATGGAAGTATGAATTTAGGGTGGGTTAGGATTAGTTTTGTGCTTTTTTTTTTTTTAAATTAAAACGCACTGAAAGGTAAGGTTGCTTTACGAATCTTGCAGATAATTGAATAGAACACAAATTGATACTTAAACCCTCGTTTTCGTTTTTAATTAAACAGGCATCTTGCACATTTACCTGCATCTTCATAGGCTTAATTACAGTCTGATTGGGCAAAAAGATCCAGAGAAGAGCATCTCATTACGACTAGGTAGGCTGCACTGGCAGGAATGTGTGGTGTGTGTATAAGAGGAAGCATGTGTATAAGTGAATATGTTTAAATAATTTACTTGGTTAATAAAACACAGATAGCATGTTAAAGGGAAAATTGTGGATCATTATATCACCTTTGCCCTCCCCAGTGGAGAAAAAAAAATCAGTCTGTAATTTGATTGTTGGGAAAGGATAAAAAAATATATATTGTGGGCAACATTTTAACACAAATCCATTAAACTGGAAACAATTCTATATTCAGCAATATAAACAAACTTCCTGCTTCCTAGTGACATGTGTGTTGCCCTAACATGTGCCATTCTGTCTGCAAAATTATGGGGTTTGTGGGTGAGTAAATGCCACAGCTTTTACTACTAATCCCACAGAGGTGTGATATTTGGTCCTCTAAGAATACAAAGCATCCAAACCTCCCTTCTTGCTTTTTTTTACAGTAGGGAAGGGGGCTGCAGCAGGATCTTATTCTGTAGGTTCTGGTTTGAAGGGATGGTGTTGGTGCAAGAAAACTCTAATAATTTAATTAGTAAATTTTTTAAATAATAGCTATTGATTGGGGTTGTCACCTGCTGTCAGAGACAGAATCACTCCTATTCAATATCTCTCTTGACATGTGAGGAGGAGAAAGAGGAAGAGAAGAGCATATAGTGTTTCTCCACAGCTGACTGGTATGCATCTCCCCAGTAACTGCTCTGTGATGTAGTCCACCGGGTAAGGCTGTCAGAGGCAGGAGGGTTTCAGGAGACAGAAAAACTCCTTCAACCCCAGCAAAAAATAATGCATGAGCAGGCACACCAGTGCAGTGGAGTGAGATCCTGTGATTTGGAAGGGCTGCTCTGCCATGGATATATGGCTACAGTGAAAGCTGGGCTAGCCCATCAGGATAAAAAGAATATCACCTCTGATTTTCATCACTATGAAGTCTTATGAGGAGCAGCTGAGAGGACTGGGATTATTTAGCCTTGAGTAAAAGAAGCCAAGGGGAGACTTTATTGCTCTCTACAACTACCTGAAAGGAGGTTGTAGAGAGGAAGGAACTGGTCTCTTCTCCCAAGTGACAGGAGACAGGACAAGAGGGAATGGCCTCAAGCTCCACCAGGGGAGGTTCAACCTGGACATCAGGATAAAATTTTTTAGGAAACGATCGTTGGGCACTGGAACACGCTGCCCAGGGAGTGGTTGAGTCACCATACCTGGAGGTTTCTAAAGGATGGGTAAATGAGGTGCTGAGGGGCATGGTTTAGTGATTGATAGGAATGGTTGGACTCGATGATCCAGTGGGTCCCTTCCAGTCTAGTGATTCCATGATTCTGTGAAGCAAATGAATTAAAATAAATTCCTCTGGTCAGTGATAAAGATATTTAAAGGGCAGTTGTTACTTGAATTTCAAAAAAAAAACAAACCAAAAAAACAAAACAGCAGGGTTCAATTAAATAGAACAAGATGCTCATGAAAAGTTAGTTTCAGCTCCATCTGGCCATATTCTAGAGTGGCATTGGGAAGTGGACACTCTGAGCCAAGAAGAGAAGTATCCATAGAGATAGGAGGCTCTAGAAATTACCTAGAGGTACAGAAAATGCAAAATTCCCAAGATATAACATGTTATCCTCTATTTGAAGGATTTTATGATTTTATGACTCTGTAGTCCCATGGGGAACTGGGGAACTTGTGCTATCACTGTGCCTAGCACATACTTTCTCTAAGACCACCTTAGATTAGCCAGATAAAATCCCAGAACCTGGAATAAAGTAATTGTGAATAACAGGTAGATGCTTTGGCTATGAACACGTATGTTTCCCTTTGATTTTCAATATACTGTGTAAGACATTGTAAGACATGTATGCAAGACGTGTATATGCAGGAACTGAGTGCTCATGGTGGTTGATAGGAGCACTCCAGGTCATACGGGAAACTACCCCTTATCACCAATCCAGTGTGCTAGAGAGCAAGCTGCCAGTGAGTGGAGTGTTTTCAGCCTATTCTGAAATTTGTTCTTGGTTGTGGTTTTATTTAACATGGGAAACCCTAAACAGATGACTCTTCTGGATAACATGGTTTGTGCTGTTGGCAAGCATGGAAGGAGCACATATTAAACAAACAGTTTTTATTGTTTTTAAAAGCTTTAATAAGGCCTTTTTTCCCTTGGAAAGCAGTAAGATACATAATTTCATGACATGGAAATAACATTGTACATTTAATGAGGGCTTTTTCTCTTAAAACTAAGTATTCTCCACTGATCGGATAACCAGAACCTTTCATCCCACCTTATATATCACAGATTTAAATGCAGATGCAACTATGTACCACCATGTCTGGCCACTTGGCCTTGAGAAAAAGAAGGGATTTTTCCTCAAGACAAGTGTCTGCATCAAAAGAACAGACGCTGGTGGCAACCACAGCAGAGGGGCGACTGGCAAAATGTGGAGACAAATGTCATCTTTCCACCTTAGAACACTTTTCCACATGCTGCAATGGAGGTTTTTCAGATAAACAGTGCATTCAAATACTGTGGCCCTTTCACCAGCAAAATCCCCCTCTGAACTAAGTTTTGCTTGAGTGATGACAGTGTTTGTCATATAATAAGGTCTTTAATTTGCTGCAATGTCAATAAGGCACCTTGTCAAGGATATTGCACTTAATTAAACAATAAATAAACCAGACCCACCCTATTATAATCAGATAAAATTTGCTGAGCCACCCAGATTTAGAGGCTGACAGGATTCAGGGACTGTTTAAGTGACTCTGAGGTGATGGAGGGAGTTGAGGTTTGCCAGGCTGTAATGTGGAGAGGATGATGCTGATAGTCTTGGCGAGACATGTGTCCTGCCTTTGAGGAAGGGTAGAAATGGATAGCTGAGGCTAAACAGAACTGCACAAGCAGCACACAGAGTCTCAAGGAGAACATGTCTCTGTTGAGACATTTTCCCTTGGTCAAATTAGCAAGTTCAGCTTCAGCTGTGCACTATGTTGGCTGAAATTTCAAGAAACCCTGGAACCAATTTATTCCATCTGGAAATTAGTTACAGCTTTTATTGCTTTTGATTTTTGTTCCTGAGCAGATTCTGTTTCCAAAGGGAGGTCCATGGTCCTATGTCCTCCTCGGGATTTTTTTGTATTTCCAAAGTGTATTAACTGAAATGTTTTGACAAATCAAAAGAAGAAGGAGGGAGAAGAAAAAGGAACAGCTTACTTTTCTTGTCATTAATTTTCTATATAATAAGATGTTTCTAGGGAAGCTCTTTTGCAGGTACATCTCAAATACCAGCATTTGATATCAGATCCTGATGCAAAACTAAATAATTTCTTCTATGAAACAGGTAGTTCTACCTGATTTTTCTATCAGTCATTTATTATAATAGAGCTGCAGCTGAGCCATTTATTTAACCCCTTTTCAATAACAGGCAAAAAGAAAAGGTGCAGGAGTGGAAAAGTACCCAGTATCTGTTAAAAACAATATGTATGTATGTATTGCCAAAGCAGTTAGGTATTCCTAAATCATTTCTGAACATCTGCTTCTGGTTTAGTGCTTTAATTGAAATAATTTTAAATGTGCTTCTACCTGAAAATAATTTCTCTTAAAAGGTGAAGGCTGGTGGTGATTTTCTCACTAAGAATGACAGCACTTCATCAGCCGAGCATCCCTGACTCCCAGGAAATCCACCATCTGCTTACTTCTCCACACTTAAAGGAACAGAACATGGGAAAACTAAAGAGTAACAAGTTAAAAAAAAAAAAACAACCGTAAGTGAACAATCCTAATGGTTTTCACATGCAATGTGTTTCTCTACACAGTTCACCAATTTTCATAGCAACTCATTCTTCTAAAATGGTAACCCTGGGTAATCTGCTAAAGTTTTCTATCCAGAGATGCAGCCTGTTTCTGATGAATGTTGACAAATAAAGTAGAAAATTTATGAATGAAGTCTGCCATCCAGGGCTAACTTGTTCATAACTCAGACGTAGTTATTAACAGAGATTTTGAGTGTGTGACAAAGGGAAAAGAGAAACAGCATTGAAGTCTATATTCATTCATGAGCATAGGATTGAAAGACATCTCTAAGACTACAAAATCCAGTCCCTTTTACTATAGGCAATGATACAAGCACTTGTGTAAGTGGTGTAAATGTATCAATGTTATCTGAAAGCAAGCTCTTACTACTCCTTATTCCTTATTCTCCTTTATCTACTTCTAATGTCTACTGTCCTTCTACTTTCCAAATATATTTATTCATGGACACTCTGTTCAGCTTTCAACAGCATCCTCCAGCTGAAACCACTTGTTCTATGTACTGTCCTTCATCTGCCACCTCCAAGAATATGTAAAGCAATCCTGTTCCTCTGAGCTTTTTGTTTGCTAGATTGTAAGAAAACAGAAGAAACTTGTTTCTGCTCATACAACACACTTTCTGTTTTCACTCATCTTATTTCCTCATTGTTATCCTCATGCCCTTTCTCTTCACCTTTCCACTTTGAATTCAGGTCCCCAGCATGAAGGTGATCAGATGGACATATGAATCTCACTGATGGAGATACTTACTGCTTTCATACCTCTCCTGAACATGCCAGGTCTGAGGAGTTCTATGTATCTGCCTTCAATGAGGCAAATGGTGTCAGTGGGATGACTCATATCACAAGCTTGTACATTTAAGTGAGTATAGTCCACTCCTGGGAGCTGCAGTAGACCTTTAAACAATGTCAATGAATCTGCATATGTAAACTTGTGTGCTCACCCCAAACCCCAGCGATTCCAAAACAGCTGAGCTGCAGTCTCTGCTTCATACTCTGCGGGAACATAACCGCACTCTCATGTGCTCATCTTCACACTTGTTGGGAATTTCCCACTGAGAAGCAGGTTGTACATCCTTCACTTGCAAAAGTCTGCTATTTCACACTTGCTCTGAAAAAAATCAATCCTAGATACTTGCCAAAATCCTCTGGAACTGAAGATGTGTCTGAAACCTCTGAATAACAGGTAGATGTCAACAGACATCTCCTCCGTAAACAATTCTCCTTAGTTCCCCAGTCAAACCAAATTTGATAAAAAATGTTAAAAATAAGGATATGAAATAGAAGAAAGAAAGAGAGAAAAGCAACCTGCTATTCAACTAATGGCCTCTTCTCCCAAGTGACGGGGGACAGGACAAGAGGGAATGGCCTCAAGCTGCGCCAGGGGAGATTTAGGATAGAGATTAGGAGGAAGTTTTTCACACAAAGGGTCATTGGGCATTGGAAGAGGCTGCCCAGGGAGGTGGTTGATTCACCTTCCCTGGAGGTGTTTAAGGCACGGGTGGATGGGGTCCTGAGGGGCATGGTTTAGCGTTTGATAGGAATGGTTAGACTCAATGATCCGGTGGGTCTCTTCCAACCTGGTGATTCTATGATTCTATGATTCTAAATCCTCCAATCTCCAATAAACCATATTATAGCAAAATTAAAAAGGAAACATACGATGGCAATATTGAGACCATTAGTAAAAATAGTCACTGCCAAACCTCACATTCAGTGATATCCCTGTGCTAATGGACGTAACATTCATTAGCACACCCAAGACCATTCTGGTTGCTGTTAATGGTACACTGCTTTATGCCTTTGCACGTTTTCTTTCCTTTCCTGTTTTCCCCATCACTAAACTGAAAGCTATTTGACGGTTTCTGGCATCTCTATTAAATTGAGGGAAACATGGAAATTATTAACTTTTTAACCACAAAACTAAAAACATTCTTGCATGTACTGAAGCCCAAGCATGTCATGCACAAGGTAACTTCTTCTGTTAGGGCTCAGAGAGGCAGCAAGACAGTGAGGGGAGAAAGGAGAGAGGAAAGATGGTCCCATTGCCTGAGATTTGGGTTTTGGTTTTGTCATTACAGATCAAAAGGCTGTGATCACCTTTCTGATTGCTCCTTCCCTAGTAAACAACCTCGAAGTGCGTTCATTAAATATTAAAAAGCCCTGATATCTATTAATGTTATTGGACACATGAAATATGCCTGATGGATTTATTCTGCTGTAAAGGAACCATATCCCAGTGTCCCTCCTGGGACCGTGCTCCAGCTGTTTAAACTATAATTCCATCACTAGGACGAATGGTTGAGGCTGACCTCCATGCAATGTACTCATTGTTGCTCAGCCCGTGAATTGTAAATGAAACCTTTTGTAATAATGTTAAAATATGCATGCAAAGGAATTAAAGCATCAGAGGTCAGCAGCAAAGCCTCGCAGTGGGGTCGCTGTCGGCTCAGAGCAGCTGGTGGCTGCACTCCAACAGAAATGATACCAAGAGGTTGTTTATGGGGCTGGCTGCATGCATGACTTGGCTTGACGGATCTATTGCTGCATCTCTGTGAATCTCAGTCTGGTTTTGATTGTCTTCCACTTCAGTGTCAGTTGTTTTGAGTACTTTGCTTTTTTTGAAAGAGCAAAGTTTCTGCTTACCTTGTCCCCTATTCAGTGCCAGAGCTCTTTATTGCCCTATGTGGGATCATTAAAACATTATACTGTGTTTTAAGCCTTAGCTTTCCACATATTGATTTTGCATCTGCTTTCTAGTTATTTATGACATGAACACTATACAGATGGCCATGGAAGAAAGAGTGTATGTATAAATTCCAGCTGGTAAAAACAATGGAGTCTGGTACACCCTTTCAGTCTGGAGTCAGAAGGAGGAAATGCTAGCTACTACCAGGCTGAACCTTGCAAGTTTATGAAGAGGTTATATCTTTGCTGAAGAGCAGTAAGATGTCCCTATGTTCTTAGTTCTTGAGTTTGGGGAAACGTAAGTCAAACTACACAGTGAGTCTCTACTGCTGGAGTCCTGCTCCTATGGCACTGCTTTTTTTTCACACTTAACATGCTGTGAAAGTCTTCAAATGCATGAAGTGTTTTAAAAGCTCTACAAAATATAAATGCTAAAAGAAATTATATTATAAAGTTTAGTACAGAAAGATAAGTGGTAGCTTCTCTGCTGGGTTTAGTTTTAGTTAACTGATGCCGCATCTCCATTGAATTGTATGTCCCAAAAGCAGGGAAGAGTCTTCACCTTGATATTGCCTAGGCAAAGGTTTCACCAACTTAGCATCTTTGTTTTCATGCTCTTCAAAATTCTCAGGTCATCTCTGACACCCTGGTGAAATAACTGAGTGTGCAGGTTTCATGTCAAGGTTTTCTATGCTAAGGTTTTATTTCTAGGGCTAAGGACTAAGTATTGGAAAGAGGTTTTGAAGGATTAACCTTGATCTTTTTCTTTTGGAGATCTAAATTTAAATTATGAAATTGAATTTTCCAGTCTTGTTTGAGTTATGAATTTCTACAGAAAAAAAAAGTCATAGAACTTGGCTTTACATGGTGTTTCCACTAAGATAAAGTGGAAACATTTCTGGCCCAGACTAGTTACTGCTGAACAACTATGGGAACTAGTTTGGACTAACATTAGCTTGCATGATATCTGGTTTCTATTTTAACACTGCACCTGTCTGTACACTGTAGGAGGAAAAAGAAAAGAAAAAAAAACCTAAAAAAAACCTAAATAAAACCTCCACTACCCGAATAGGTTTTACTGCAATAAATGTAGGAAATTATTAATTTAGACCCACTACTGCTGTCTTTAAATGAATCAAAACTTTCACTGACTCCTGCTAACCCAGTTCTTTGACAGGAATAGAGGAAGGTTTAGTCATATTATTCATATAAGAAAAATCAGATAATTTTGTCAGGTCCTAATCAGATGCTGACCATAGACAGAAAAATGGACTAAGCAGCTTATCTTTAAAGCACTGACTTTGTTCTCCACAAAGATAATACAACTCTACAATCTTCCAGTTACATTTTTAAGATTGGTTTAAAAATAATAGGCATTGAACATACTAAGAAGACACACAGACATTATTCTTAGCAATGCAGAGGAGCCCATTCATCTAGTGAATTTTAGGACCTGTTTTGCCTTCAGTTACACCAGGTCAGACCTAAAGTAATTGGCACTGAAAACAGTGTGTCTGTGCCCATTGTGCAGCTTCAAGCATCAATCCACTGCCTGTGAACAATGCCATGAACAGCCTATAGACATGTGGACAGCATGCCATAACATAGCATGGGCAGCCCTCGGAACACGCCAGGACACAGTGTGCTATTACCTTCTGAGTCTGTTGCTGATTTTTATGAGGCAAGTAAGGAGCTGGAACCCGGTAGAATTCTCTCTTCTACCTTAAAGTCTCTAGACTACAAGAAAAAAATATAGGAGGAAAAATAGACTTTCACTTGGATTTTCTTTAAGCAAAACATTTGAAAATAGAATCTTTAAAAAAAAAAGGAGAAAGATATTCTTGATAGTTATTAGCCCTCTGTTTAGCTTTATCCATTCCCAGATGTTTTTTCCCTGGGGAATTCTAGCAGACAGACTACGGATCATCATCACAGCTGGCATCTGAACAATGCTGCGCAGTTAACAATGATTCACAGCCACTGCACCCAGTCCCACTGGCATTTGCCTCTGTTAGGACAGAGCACAAATGTGTTTGCAATTAGGAAGGAAGGAAGAATGTAACAGAAATGCTGTTTCTCTTTAAACAAGTGTAATTTTTCATGTAGGCTTGGGATTGTGCCCGCAAGTAATTTGCTTTTGTCAAATGGAACATGAAAACCATGCACCCAGTCCTTTAAATGATTACTCGTAAGCACAGTCTTTGCTAGCATAAGCGCTGGCACTGAAGTCAACAGCAGTCTAGTGTGGGTAAGGATTACTCGTATGAGGAAGAGCTTTCAGGATTGGCCCCAAGAGAGGTATGTGAATACTCCTTCATGGGACATAAGCTTTAGGGAACTCAAAATAGGTTAATTCCATGCCTGATTCATTCCATGGACCATTTAACGAGAGCCACTGGAATTGTGCACTCAGTAATGAACTGCCAAGAAATAAAAGTAATCACTGCTGCAATTATTAAAATTTACACTTTGATTCTGTTACCTTTACGGCAGATATGGGTCTTGAATTAAGTGGTCCAGAAACCCAAGGACTTCCCACAAACAGTTCAGCAGCCCTTTCAAAACCACAATCCTTTTACTTGCTTATTACCAGAGTTGCTGCTGCACAAAAGTGCTGAAATACTAGTTTGCTTTCTCTCCTTTTTAACAGGGTCCTTGCATCATGGAGATGCAAGGAAAGACTGCTGTATCAGTAGTGATTCTGGGGTGATAGATCATGTAGAGACTTTTTTCTTTCTAAAAATAGTGCCCTGATCATTCCTCCTACTCTGAAAATAGCTTCACATTCCCCTTAGGGAAGTGCGATGAGCTGCTATATATGTTCTCACACTGTGCCTGAGCCATGTAAGATGTAGACACATCCTCTTTAGGTAGTCTTGTATTTCCTGTATTATTACCATTGTCAATCATGAAAGCTTATACCAGCTTCACTCTGTAAAGTGCTGATCTTTCTGGCCCTGGTCCAGCAAAGCACTCGAGTACAGGCTTAACTTTGAGCACATGCATCTCATTGGAGGTGATGAGACTACTTATTAGATCCTTTCAGATCAGCTGAGACTGATGGGCTTCACCTTAGGATACTTGAAAATCTGGATAAAAACCACAAACTCTGCTTTGTAGTTTTAGAAATGGATATGCCATCAAAATGACAGCGAATGGGTGTAGCTGGTGCCTGCTGCCAAGTTTAGACCATCATCTCAACTTCAGATCTCACAAAACACCATAACAAGCAGTCAGATGAACTGTTTAAATAGACTGGGGAGAAAACAGAAGTACAAGAAAGAATTCATGTGGATTTGTCATGAACAGCTGATACTAACTAGTTTTGCAGGAAATGCTCTGGGGATGACACTGGCTTATAAAAAGAATGTGAGTCAACAATGTTCAGCTACTGAAGAAAAAGCAAACATGTCTCACTGAGTTTTACAAATTAAAGTATATGTGTGGGGAGACAGCTGAAGTGATCTTTGTCACCCTTGCTGCTGGAAAAGTATCTGCTGGAGTAGTATGGCTGCTCTTGAGCTTCTTGATGTAGAACCTTAACCTACATGGAGAACAAAAATGAGAGTGATGAAAATTATAAAAACTTTGAAAAACATTACTTCAGAGGAAAGGCTGAAAAGGTATTGGTCTGTTTTGCTGAGGAAAGTTTGAGGGGAATGCTGGTACTCAAGTAAGGGACAGAGACAGGTGGGCTAAGAAAAGTAAACAGCAACATGAATTATTCAGATTAGACATTAGGAAGAATTTTCCAGTGCTAATACTAGAGGAGGACTGTGAGGAGACAGAGGTGCTCTGTAATCACTAGTTTTTGGGGGCAGGTTAGACAAACACCTGCTAGGGATACTCTAGTTAGAATTCCTCCTACCTTGGGACTGAATGAGCAACTGGGCAAGCTCCGAGGTCCTTTCCAACCACAACTTTCTTTGGATCTGTGGGCTTACTGTGTCTGTTATCTTACTCTCTGATTGTCACACACACAGCCATTATACAGAACAAAAATCTGAGGTCCCATAGCAACAAAGAACTCAAATATGAATATTCTTATAGAAAAAGATATCCTCTTGCATTTTTGAGGCAAGTATGTATTAAGAGACTGATTATGATGGAAGCTTATGGGCAGGTTATTAGGAACGCAAATGTACCTAAGGATGGTACTGGTAGTCATATCGTCTAACTACCATACTTCAATTGTTTTTTGAAAGTAGTAACATGAATTTAGACACATACACCTACCTGTGCTTTGAAATACTCCCTGTTATGCCCTTTATTTGACTGCAGGGAGTCTCATGCATGCACTTTTGAAGGGGGTGAGTTTCCTGGAGGCAGGAAACAGACCACTGGAGTTGTGAAGCAAAAAAGAACAGCAGAAAACTCCAAGGCTGAACCAGGGTTTCAGGATGTGGGGTCAGGCCTTCTTTCTCATGTGTTTCTATGGAAAAGATGGAGGAAAACATGATCAAAACATCAGACAACACGTGTGTCTGGTGTACTCCAAGAGAAGTGGTGATGAACCCTCTATGAGAAATCCAAAATTTGTGCAGACAACAAAAGGCATCCACAGGTGGATGTATGTATGTATGTTTGAGTATTTATTAAAGATTAGTTTTGGTTAAAACTTCTATAATTGCACACTTAAAGTAGCAAACATTTGAAATGTATAATGAGACAACCAGGAAAAAAAGAATACGTAATTTGTTTACTGTTTCAGTTATGTGTTAGACCAAATATGACCAAATTGACAAGCAAAATAACATAAGATGTTGAAGATATCCTCCAATACAGAAGTCTCATGTTTGTACTTCTAGCCCCACAAGCATATATTTCATACCATTCTATTTAAAATAATATGCATGATATATATTTATTCTTGAAGTAAATATTACCACAAGGGAATTCTGCTTTGATATTCAACCATAGTGATTGAAGACATTAATTCTTTGAGAAAGAACAGTCCATTTCATACAATAGTACATTTCAGGTTGAGTAGTAGAGTACAGTTCAGAAAATGCTCATCTGCTCCTACCTTCACCATTGTCTGCCTGCTGGATAACTTCTAGGACTGTGAACACCACTCTCAGTCTTCTTGGGGAATGAAACTAACATAATAGGTTATAATATGTAGAAATGGCATTATTCCAATGTCCAAAAATTTAGGACTTTTTTCAGATGTATAGACCGCAGATCTCTTGGAGAGGAGCTCAAGTCTGTCCTGATAGAATCATAGAATCAGCAGGTTGGAAGAGACCCACTGGATCATCGAGTCCAACCATTCCTATCAAACACTAAACTATGTCCCTTAGGACCTCATCTGCCCATGCCTTAAACAGCTCCAGGATAGGCGATTTTGCTGTGGTCTATTGATTGCATTGGATTTCTGTAGAAGAGACATGCTTTTGCAGTAGAATATGGGAAAATCTGAGCATAATTTAATGATAGTTTCATGTAAACCACACTGTAGAGGGTTATGAATCTGAAGCCATGCTTTTTCATAGGCTCATATAGTACTGTTCCCAGTGAAATAAATATAATATCTGCATGGATCAAACTGGTTTGCCCCATGTATGTTGAAATGTGGACAAAAACATATGAGTTAATTTGACAATTTTGCTTTTTACAGATGCCTTGTATTAAAACACACTGCTGATAACCTGGTACTTCATTGATCTTTCTTATCCTTTCCAGGATGGCCCCAGTTTCTGGCAAAGCCCTGTCTCCCTACATAAACCTGCTGTAAAAGCTGCCTCTCCACTCCCCTGGGCTATTTCACTTGCGATTATTAAAGATTCCCCATCACATCTTTGTCAATAGGGCTTGAAAACCAGAAAAACCCTTTAGCATGAACCTGTGCTGGGCTCCTGCCATCAGCTGAGCTGCAACTGTTTGGCATAACCTTCTTTACACATCTGGATCCCAGGCTGGCTTTGGCCAAACCAAAAAATGAAAGCTGGAAAATGCTTCCCCTTGTTTAAAGAAAAGATGATAGACTGCAGTATCCCTGGAATTATAAAACTTAAGCTGGATTGTTTGGTGAGTTGGGACTGTTATTTCTATGGATGCATGTATCACACTGTTTTTGTGCACAGGCATCAGCCCCAGGTGGTCTTTCTTTACTACCCAAGCTGAAGGATGACTTCCTTGGGAGGGCAGGTGATCTTGGATTTTGGTTGTTCTGCTTTTGCCTCCTAGCAGAGAGGAATTCTGCCCTCAGACTACAGCCAGTCTCAGATGACTGTATTAACAAAAATGACTGGGAAAGTTTTAAAAGGATAACAGAAAACAAAACCTTTAATACCTGTGAGCTTGTGGGCCTTATGTGGAAAGAAGATTTGAGGGAATTCTGGACCAGGATCTATGCGATCACAGAGCTTCTCTCTTGACATTGGTAGGATCAGTGGCTGGTCTGTTATGCTGTTATGTTGTTGATATAGATAAGGTTATTAATGTAGGTAAAGTGGTGAAGAGATTACCATTTTTTTTAATCTCATTGCCTTTGTTCTGATTGAAAGACCAGATTCTTCAGACTTTAATAATTTTCAGGTGATTTAGTTAATGTGGTATTCCTAGCCAGATATTTGCATTGTCTTATTTTTTCACTATATTTAGGATTTTTTTCTGGATGTTGCTTTGTGGATATTTTTTTTATCCATAGCTCCCCTATTTTTGTGCATTCAATTTGCCTATTTACTACAGATAGAGAACAAGTCTCTCATTGATGCCACAAATTCTTATTTACTTGCTAACCTTTGCGATGAGAGTGCCCTGAAGTACCTCGTCTATGAAAACTAACTGTTTGGGGGATTGTGAAAGACTGGTTTATTCCTTTTGTTGTTGTTATAAGGGATCTAAATGCCTTGTGACTTTCTCCTGGCTGACATAGGAGATACAATATCTTTAATACACAAATTTAATGGAAAAGATTGTTCTTTTCCCTGTAAGAAGGTGGACTCTCGCTTGCTTATTTGGACCAGCATGTCCTGCTTTTAAAAGATTTACTGCAGAGGCTGCACTCTTGTGTAGGCAATAGATTGCAACAGATGTGAATCTTCAGAGTATATCTCAGGCAGTGTTTCATTGTTAATATTAAAAGTCTGTATGTTAAAAAAGTCTGTGTGTTAGAATAAGAAAAACAGACAGGAAAAACATCTATTGTGTATTAGTAACGTACAGTAGATGAAGTATGCTGACAAGCATTATGTCTTCATTTATTGCTCACAAACTAAAGCTACCTCATAACATCCCAATAAATTCTTACCATGAAATTTTGTATATGTCATTGTGCTGCCAAGACTGGGAGTATTACTATGAATGGGGTTTGCTGTAAGCAAGTAAGATGGTCTAGAAGGCCAAATCAAGCTGGGCTGCTGGCATGCATTATATAGACTGTTCATTATATTGTTAATCTCTTAATTCAGGGCCCAGGGTTGTTTGATTTTGTTTGTCTGATGTAGTATTACCTTGTAGAAATGGCACTAAAAAACTTGTTGTTAAGATATATGACGTGAAATTTTCTACAATCATCACTATGAAGAAGCAGAAGCACTTCAGTTGACTGGAGAAATAAGTGGGGGGTTGCATTGATTCCAGAAAGATTCTACGTAAGAAATTCAGTTCATTCTCTTTAGCTGGAAAAGAGTTTTTGACAGTATGTATATATATTTTAATTCTTTACATTATGTATCACAAGAAATTATTTTAATTGTTTCCCCTGAAAATATTTCTAGGAATACATGCCTTCCTGAGAAACAGATTTGATGTTCTTGTGACCTTACAGGTTCCACTTTGTATAAAAATTCAAGAGCATTACTAGTCATGACATGAACTTTGAAAATGAAATTATAAACCACAGCTTCTAAAGATTTCATCCAATTTAATTTCAAGTAATGTTCTGAGTTATGCGTAGTCGTGGCCGAGTGGTTAAGGCGATGGACTAGAAATCCACTGGGGTCTCCCCGCACAGGTTCGAATCCTGCCGACTACGAGGCTGTACTTTAGTGTTTGATAGGAATGGTTGGACATGATGATCCAGTGGGTCTCTTCCAACTTGGTTGTTCTATGATTCTATGAGTCCTATTCAAAATTTGAAGTTCAGTCTGTGAGTTCCAAGATAGACCAGTCAACAAAGAAACAAAATACTTGACTTCTGAAAGTGACAAATTAAATTGAGATCTCAGGTTTCTAGTACTGGGTGTTCTAAAAGTTTATAAGGAAGAGTAATTCATAAAGCAATATATAAATAATGCAAATAATGAATCCATTTGAGATTTTCTTGGTTGACATACAAACATTTAATGATCACGTGTGCTAGTGCTGCAAAAAATGTATTATGTTTGTACCTCTCTATATAGAGTTGCCCCACGAACTGTTCCTTGCTCTCCCCCATCACCACTGGTTTCCACGATACCCTTGACAGTAAGGCTGACCCTGACCATCAGGTGAAAACCTGATTAACAATCGAATCCCTAATATTTATAATCATAGCAAAGATACTGTCTTAAATAAATGTAAAATAAGTTGGGATATGTAATCTTCTTTAAAACTGATTAAGCAAGATAGCAATTCTGTACCCATAATATCAGGACCTCTACATAAATCTCCTGAGAGTTAATGTTTCCAGCCATTCCTAAATCTTCACTTGAACTTGCAGTCTGTGTACCTCATTTCTAAATTAATTAAGTCTCAAAATTACAGCAAACATCTGATTTTACATTAAACACATCCAATTACTGTCTAGGTCAACATCAAATCAGATTCAGCTAGCTCACTCTCAAGCCCTTAATGATTTGCCCCAGATCCAATTTTCAGCTAAAATAAAAAAAAGGAGCCTAGGAGATGGATCTGCTCGGTGTTGACAATTCCAATGGAAGAAGCTGATAGCAAGTCAAATTGCTAAATAGAGACCAAAGGGGAAGCTACAGCCTCCCAAGGATGGAAGGGTTACAGACATCAGCAGTAGATTTTACCAGTGGGGAGGAGCTGCTGCAGGCCAAATGGTGGCAGGGAAGTGACAAAGAGAGTCTTCACTTATGAAGGTATGTGGTAAGACAAAGGATGGGGATACAGAATGGATTTCCTACTGGAGGCTGCTTTTTTGGGGCAAATTAGTCATAACCCACATATCTAATTTAATTGGGAATATATTCAGCTAATGTTCACCCCAACAGAAATAAAGGATGCCAAAGAGCATTGCTACCATGCCAGGCTGCCAAGTGAGCGCCAGCCTCTCCTCCTGCAGCACTATGTCTTATGGGTACCTTATGGCAGCAGCTGCGTTTCCTGACACGCTGCTGCAGGTGGAGGTGCCCCAAGGTCTGCTCACCCCAGCATGGGTGAGTCCTTTGGCTTCATGCTCTACCCAGCTCAGGAGGATGAAACCCCTCGCTGAGCAATGGGCTGTCAGTGAAAATTGTCCCATTTTTCCTCCCAAGTGACAAATACACTTGTCTTCTCAGGCACCACGTGATGAGACAGTAGTAAGTAACTGCGCTTCAAACCAGATGAAGGCACAACCATTCATGATTTTCCGGTTTTTGTCACATTAATTTGGGGGGGAGGGGAAGTTGGGCAGAGAAAAGGCTTTGAATCCAGACAGACATGTGTGCTTCAAATTATGTTTTGTGAATTGAAGCAAGGCAGATGCTTCCAACAAGCACACATTTTGCTACTGTTTGCAAAGCAGACACACACTGGCACATGGTTGTAGGACATGAATTATACTTCTGTGCTTCTGATTTGTAACCACACCTGTATACCCTTAGAAATGCTAATAGAAAAAATATGAATTTAGGCACAAAGGAGAATCTAATAAGAGGAACATTTGAATGGGTAAGGAAACATCTATTCCCTCTCATACCCCCCCAGTCATTAGGACTGGAGGAGCATGCTTATAGTAATTAGGTAAGATTGATTTAGAGGCCGAACACCACCCACAATTTGTGTAGTCTGGGGTCAGGCAGGCAGCTGCAGAAACCGCTCAGCTAATTATGAGAATTCACTGTTCGTTAATAGAATCTCTCTCCACAAACAGCAGCTGTGTGTTTGCTCACGCAGATTATTAATTCTGGCCTTGCCTCAGCTGCAAGTTTCTGCTGCGTCGAAAGGAATCCTCTGATAGAAGTGTCAGTTATCACCCAAGCGATGCCAGGGGAGAAAGGAAAAGCAGGAAGAAAGGAGAGTATCTTCTAATCGCAGGTGGATAAAGATTTTTTGCAGATACCTTCCTTTTCTCTTTCTTCCTCCCAAATAATTAAACACCAATTTTGGAACTCATTAATCTGTAGGCAACCTGGCGAGATCTAATTTATACCTGTCAGGAGCAATGGGCAGCAGCTAATAGGAAAATAATTGCAATATAGGTCTGCTTTCTCACTTCATAGTATGCTTGCTTTTAATGATAAACCTTTTGGTATGGCAGCATCAGAACATTACAAAAGATATCATCTACCTTGGATCTACAACTAGGTGCATCATCATTTTAGTGACATGTTTGACAAAGAAAGTGCATATTTGTGGGTTTTTTTAAATAAATGAACAGGAGAAACTTAACAATTGTGGAACATGACCTTTTGCAAGCAGAAACATTGGCTTTTTACCAAATGAGAAAATAAGGTCAAATTTATGTGTAAGATACTGTTTTGCACTATATAGATAGATATAAAATATGCATAAAATTTATTTGCTGTATAATCAAGATTTGACTACATCTTGGCTCAGTCAAATTAAATGCTGAAACTCATCCTCTTGTTAATAAGGACAGCAATGCTTCCTGTGCTCTTAAATCTGATAACTGTAAAGAATATTAGTGCTTTTTTGGAGAGCTGAATTTTCTTTTTGTGTTGTACCCATGTCATAGGACAAGCTATCTGGTATTCAGGTAGGGCCCCATCCCGCAAAATTCAGAAACAGTCTCAGAAATGTTGACGTATCTGTGAACAGAAGGTTCCTGTTGTGAAAGATAAAACATCCATATTGTGCATTTGGATGGAGATGTGTGGGAGGAAAGCAAAACACACCCATCTGCACAAGTAAAGGGGAGAAAGAGCCCCGTATTTACATTACATTGCTTTGTGAAAGAGGTACATGTCACATTTGCTTAGATCATTTACCTAAACCAGGACACAAAGATTTTCTTTGTGATGTTGCAGAGGTCTTTTTAATGATGAGTGACCATCAGTAGAGAGAAGCACAACTGATGCAACAACTTAGTAAGAGCTGTATTCTGGTAATAAATATAGTGTAATGTTGACCTTTTGCAAAGTTGAACTCTTGGACTAGTGGTAGGCAATCCAGACTCAGTTATTCCCCAGTGTATCTCTGTTTATTTCAGCGTTGTAACAAAGTTGTCTCAAACACAAACTTAGTCCGATGTGTTTTCCTGCTTTAAATGTTGGTGCTCAGAAAGAGGACAGCATGGGTCAGTGGGCTGTGATAACGTGATATTAAGCCCTCTAACAAATGCTTTTTAAAAAAATGACATTTTCCTTTAAAAGTATAATGAAAAAAAAATCCTCTGTGTAAACAGTTTGGGGGTTTATTCACTAAAATTAATATTTTAATATTTATTTAGGGTATTTTGAGAATCCCTCAAAGTTTCCATGAAAACAAACAAAAATGTTCATGTTCAGTAATCTTTTTTTATGGGAGAACTCATCATTTTTTGACCAGCTCTTTCTTCCTGAGTTCTTAATTTCTAATTTTTCAAATCCAAACACCACCTAAACTGGCAGTTGAATTGTTCCAACTTTCACTTAAATCTTTCACGTAAGTATTTCATAAGATTTATAGCTACATCCAGGTGACTGCACAAGGAAATACCAAATCTCTCCAGACATCTTAAGCATTCGCATGAATCTGTCCTTATTAGCGAAGACCTATTAACACAAAAGGTTACAATAACTTTTTCAATTGAAATAACCTTTTTGTATTATTCAACTTGTACCAACTTGCACGTTTAAGCATCTTCTAAAGTAAAAGGTACTGATACCTTATTACTAGCAATGAGGCATCAATCCTATGAAAGACAAACTGTAATTAATTTTTTTTAATGCTTATGCGCATCAGTGTGGTCACTGTTAGTAAGTATTAAGGGATCAGTTATGACCACTCTGAACTTGTGGAAGTAATTTGTGTGAGTAAAAGAATAACCACAATAGATTTGGATGCTTTTTCTCTTACTGAATCTTTGTTGCTCATATTACACTATGAAAGATTCTTTAGGAGAGTTGGAGGTGTTTAAAATGTCAAAGTTAGGTCTGGCTGTGAATTCTAAGTGTATCAGAACTCTTACCTTCTGGGACAAACCATGGGTTTGGGGTAATGAACTAATTTAATTACATTAAGACTGGAAAGGGAGTGTGGGACTTGAGTAAGTAGAAACAAAGCAAAAAACCAGCAAATTTTGTGATTTTTCTCTGTGTTGAGATGAATTGTAAACTTAAACCGTAATGATTTGCAAGCTGATTTTTTTCAAGGCAAGATTTAAAGGGGTCTGTGTGGAAACTAGTTTTACATATTTAAAGGACTCAGAATATTACATAATTTTGTCGCTTATTCTTTACTGTGAACTGACAGACATAAATGTGCAGTTAAAAATGCTTGTACTGTCAATCAGTTGTTTCAGAATTCCCACAAAAAAATTAAAATATCAAGATTTGAAAAAAAAAAAGTTACTTAGGTCTAACACTGGAACAGAATGGTGAAGTCATTTAACTTGTAGACTGCCATTCCTGGGAGGTTTTTCTTTATCACAAGTCAGAAATCCAGCTGCTCTTCCTGGTTCATGAACATTGTCAACACCTTAAACCTCAACTTTCCATTTTCCAATTTTTGTTCTGTATTTATAATTGTATCCCTTGAATTCAATTCACCGTCTACTTACCAATCAGATTTGACAAGAAGATCAGGTTAATTTTAGTTAATGAATATACTTATTTCCCTATTAGAGTCCATCTTGCTAGTGAATGAAACGACACCTTTCTTTGCCCCCCATGGTCAAACCGCTCAACGCATATCACTATATAGCAGTTTTTAAAGGATTTCTAAGCATCACGGTGGAGTGGGAACAGCCTTGAGCTATTTAGGAGAAAGAGCAGCTAACCTAGAGTTCCTCTTTCAACTCACGTTTATGTGACTTTGAAGTAAAGAGTTTAATGACTTTTTTTTCTGCAGTCTTGAAGTGTTCCAACAACATATCACTAAGTTTTATCATTATCGCTCCCATTTGGATGGTCAGGCATTTGAAATGGCTGCCATTACATGCTTTGCAGTTTTCATGCCAGCTTTTAAACACTGAAATATCTGTTTGTGCAGTAGTTACTATATATCACTAGTACTTGGCTTAAAATGTACATGAGCTATTTTTCCCAACAGGAATTTATGTAAACAAATATAAGGACATCTCATACTTGTAAAAAGGAGTAAAATACTGCTGAATTATGATGCTCTGGTTTTCCTATTATGTCAATATTTTTATCGTGTACTCAAAACCAAAACGTTTGCAGAAAAACTAAGCCTTTCTATGATTAATGTGTTACAAAATTTCGATATAATTAATTTCTTTTGAAAAAACATTGTGAAATAGGAACTGTGTTTATCACTTCACCAGGCAGGGCTGTTGCAACTTTGTTAAAGTTACTCTTTTCTTAGTTTCATTTACAATTATAAGTATTTTTACTTAGCATGGGTTTTCTAATACCAACATTTGTTGTTTGTGCATCAAGTCGCCAAGCCCTTTATACAGTGGGAATAATTCAAGATTATAATGATATACCCTGAAATAAATTATTTAATATATTTCTTGAAAAAGGAAGTAAAGGAACTCTTCTGGGTAATTGGTGTGCAGCAACCCACAGCACCAGTTGTATATTCATTTTTCTCCAATGTATGCAATTATCCACTCAGCCTGTATCCATTAATATTATTTTTCTTCCTAAGCTGGAAGTATATAAAACCATTAGAAAATAATCCAAAGAATTCTATTTGCTGAATAAATTTTAATTTGCATGGCACCAGGAATTTTTTTATTAATGGGAAATAAATTATTGCAATCTTATGGAAGGCGACAAGTTAATAGCTTTGCAAAAAGTAATGGAGAGAAAATGATCTTGAAAAGGTCAGGTCTCCTGTCACAATGTCTTTATGCACAATTAAAACAAGTCAAGAAAGTGGCTATATAATCAGGACCATGAATATGCATTATGTCCTAATGAGAGTGTGAAGATGGAGATGGGTTAGTGCTAAAGTCATGGTGAGGTGGTGACATAAAAATTGTAATTTGTGATGTAGTATTTAACTATGTGCTTCTGCTTCCTTTGGGAGAATTAACTCATTGCTACCTGACTATTCATTATTTTACCTTTATCAGTGCACTAAGTGAGAAAAGACTTGTCTGCAGGAGCATATAGGATCTGATTTACCCTTATATAAAGATGGACCCTATAGTTATGAGTGTAAATTATGAAGTATCTCTTTGATCACTGCAAGATCTCCAAAACATTTGTTATCCTTACATTTTTAATTATGGAAGTTGAAAGGCATTTTCACACAGTAGATTTAATGCAGCGTGACTCGATCTTTCTAAAAGCATTTTATTTCCTAAGGAGCTGTTGTGCCAGGGAGGCACCCACCTTTAAGTGGAACTATTGTAAACCTCAACGGCTCTGGCAGCATCTGTGCACGGAGGAGGTTCTGCCCTCCCACATGCGTGTTTGATGCCAGTTCCCTCTACCTCCTTTCGAAAAGAAGAGATGGGACTTTGCAGAAGCAGAAAATGAGAGTCATGCCTTTGCTTGTGAATACACCACAGCTCCCATTAGGGAATCTGTTTTGAAAGATGCCTGGCTAGAAATTTGCATCTACAAAAATAAATTAACTTACCTTGTCAGCACTGCATTTCGTCTTGGTAACAGCTGTTTCAGAGGTCCCAGTGTTGCTAATGGGTGCTATTGAGTCATGGTGACTATTCTACACTGTAATTGAAAATCAGTATGAACATTCTGATTCAGTGGTCATTTAATAAAAGATAACGATCACTGAACAATGATTCTGATTAGCTAATGGCGTTTTAAAGGTTTATAACACCTATCACAGTGCTGCTTATTTGGGTACGCTATTAGAAGTTACTCTCTGGAAGCTTGGTTTATGCTCAAAAATAGGAATAACTTGGTGGCGGGGGCAGGGGACAGATGCAGCTGCCGTCCTATAATGCTCTGTTTGGGTGGCAGAGTCATATTCTGTGCTGATTAGATTTCCATAGACAGGCACTTAGCCATAGCTCTTCACACATATTGGCTCACTTAGTCGCTACTTTTCTTGTTTGATACTTGCTACTTTGCCCATCATAGTATAGGTTTCTTAACTATATTATCATCAAATATTATAAATAAGAATTGAATGCTTATCAGGATTTTTTTATACCTTTGCTGTTATGAGATTAACCTCCAAAACTTGCACGGTGAGTAGAAAATAGGCTACAAATGCAATTTACAGTTTCATGTCCTGTCTGGTCATTGGAGATCAGTAAATTAAGCATCTGGAATCTGTCACTAACACCCTCTTTAGTCTTGAGTAGACCTCATTGTCTTCTTGTTTCCAGCTCTCCCTTTTGTAAGACACCATTTAGGAGGTTCCTTATCTGGAATGTACAAATTTCAGTTTGACTGTGGCCAGAGCAGATGTGGTACAGAACTCATGGTTACCTCTTGCCACAAATATGAGAGATTTTCTTCCCTGGGATCAGACTTGGAAGCATTTGTGGGTATATAAAATTTTGAGGCAGCAGGTGCAGAGCTCTAAACAACGTACCTGTAGCTCTGGAGGGGTTTGTCCCTCAGCAGGTGTTTCATTGTCCATATAGCTGTGTGTTTTAATTTTGATGTTGTCTCATAAATGTGTAGTTGGTCATACGGAGTGCAGCCTCAGTCCTTGTCAGCAGACCTGGTTGCAGTTTCCAGCCTTTGAGGTTTCCAAACAGATACGTGGAGCTCAAGCTATCAGTTTAATGTGTGCTTTGAAAGAAATGCTCAATCAAGGAAACTTGTAAAAGTGAAGTGCACGAACTTGGAGTGTGAATGCTATTTACTTGACTCAGCACTCTTCTGGAGGTCTGCAAGATTATCTGATCTCCAACCTCAGAAGGACGTTCTGTGGAGTACGTCTTCGTGTTACAGTTTAGCTGCAGAGGTCCCTGAGCAAGTAAATCTTCAATATATTGATTCTAACTATTTTACTTAGGTCTGGAAGTATGGTGGTCACAGTCAGAGAAGCAGGTTTTATTAACTTGGACTGAGAGCCAGGCAAAAGGTATTTTGCAAATTCTTGACCCAAACTGGTGTAGATGCAGGCACACAGGCAGTGTGAGTTGCTCAGCACCCCACGCACACAAGCATCCTGCTCCCAGCTTGGCCTCTTCTGTCTCATTCTTGCTACACTGGTCCTTGTCTTTGGCTTGATCTACTGATGTGCTCCAGCACGTGAACGGGGAGGAATGGTTGCCTACACTGCCAGCCCCTGCCTACATCCAACAGGGCAGAACAAAGCACTCGTTGGGTCCCTGTCGCATTATCCCAGCTTGAAAAATCAAGCCAATACCCTAAGGTTTGATGGGCAGATTTTCTAAACTTTGACCACTCACTTCATCAATGGGTCAAAACTTGTTTGGAGGTGTCTCCACTGTATGAAATAATACATCGGTATGCTGAGGAAGGCCACCTGCATTTCTCATTTTCTATTGAACCTGTATATTTGGTTTATTTGCTGTTGTAATACTTCGATGGTATTTCCAGGTACCTTAGTTTTACTGTGGAGAAATAGAAGTCTCACCAAGTTATGCATGTGAGAAGAAATCATCTGCATTACTCACATGGCTGGTTTTGAAATTAGCTGTTGCAACTCAGGGGAAAATACCCAAATGTTTAAATGGATAGTTCAAGGAAAACTTTTGGTTTTGGTACAGTTATGGTGTGTGTGGGGGGGAAATGATATTAGATGCATACAGAAAGCTGCAAAATAGACCTTTTTTCTTTGCAGGTATAATGGACTTTCCTTATATTAAATCTCATTTTGAATTCTTGCCACCCTAACTAGAAGAAATGATAGAAAGATTCCAGAGATGGCTAGTGACTATGTCTAAGATGGAGAGGCTTCTGTAAATGCCACAATTGTTTGCTGTTGCTGCTGTGAGTGCTAGAAACAACATTAACATGCACAGCCCTGGTGCTTAAGAATTGCAGTCATGCACCAGGACCCTGAGCCTGAACACCAGCGTACAAATACTCAGTTCTGAGTAGACATGTACAAAAATTGTTATGAGCTATGAACAGAAAATGAGTAGTTTATGAAAGACACATAGAATACTTTGAAGAGGGAATTGAAAAATAAACTAAAATATCATCTTACCAAAAAAATNTCCAAATGTTTAAAAGGATAGTTCAAGGAAAACTTTCGGTTTTGGTACAGTTATGGGGGGGGGGGGGGGGGGNCATCTTACCAAAAAAAATCAGGAAATAGTTTAAAAAGTTGTAGGGATAAAACTTTTAATCTAAAACAAAAAGACAAGATCTATGCAATATGTGCTGACCTTGTTAAACTCATTGCCTCAAGATATTGTTCACATGCAGAGTTTAATAGGGTGTTAAAAATGAAGATTAAACCTATGTATAGGTAAAAGAGAACATGTGCGTCCCTTAAATGAGTACAAGCAAATCAGAAAAGAATTTCCTATTAGAGTATCTTCCACAAAACTTCATGCCAGTAACCACTGCCATGAGGAATGTGACTGTGAGCTATTTCACGATGTCAGCACCTATGCTTCTATACAGGAGAACTGTTCCTCATACTCTGCTTTCTCTTTACCTTTGCCAACAGCCCCTCCTCAAATTTCCCAGCACATCATTTTCCCTAGTGATGTAGTTAATTTTTTTTTTATGTATTTGAGGGGGTATAAGGTAAGCTGATAACAAAGAAGGGACTGAAACCAGGAAAAAGGCTGCTTTCAGGTTTGAAATGATAACTTGCCCTATCTCTATTTCGTTTACCATTTAACTTCTGACAATTTCCACTCATCTTTTTTTTTCCACATGCAAGTATAAAA
>WAAB01009903.1:60842-91050 GCA_013389865.1 Piaya cayana
ACTTTGAAGAGGGAATTGAAAAATAAACTAAAATATCATCTTACCAAAAAAAATCAGGAAATAGTTTAAAAAGTTGTAGGGATAAAACTTTTAATCTAAAACAAAAAGACAAGATCTATGCAATATGTGCTGACCTTGTTAAACTCATTGCCTCAAGATATTGTTCACATGCAGAGTTTAATAGGGTGTTAAAAATGAAGATTAAACCTATGTATAGGTAAAAGAGAACATGTGCGTCCCTTAAATGAGTACAAGCAAATCAGAAAAGAATTTCCTATTAGAGTATCTTCCACAAAACTTCATGCCAGTAACCACTGCCATGAGGAATGTGACTGTGAGCTATTTCACGATGTCAGCACCTATGCTTCTATACAGGAGAACTGTTCCTCATACTCTGCTTTCTCTTTACCTTTGCCAACAGCCCCTCCTCAAATTTCCCAGCACATCATTTTCCCTAGTGATGTAGTTAATTTTTTTTTTATGTATTTGAGGGGGTATAAGGTAAGCTGATAACAAAGAAGGGACTGAAACCAGGAAAAAGGCTGCTTTCAGGTTTGAAATGATAACTTGCCCTATCTCTATTTCGTTTACCATTTAACTTCTGACAATTTCCACTCATCTTTTTTTTTCCACATGCAAGTATAAAACAACTGTACTCAAGTCCTGTCTTTTCCCTGTAGATGAATGCTTTTCATGTTATTTCTAAAACACGTCTCTTTCAAGGTGTAAGTGTGCCAGTTAAGCAAAGTTAGACAAAACAACGTACCACACCACTACAGAGAGATCACAGGGAAATACTGTGACTAACAGGGCATCCTTTCCATGAGTTTCAGCTGTCACCTATGATAACAACTCTCTGTGACAGGAACTCAGATATATCCTTTGGTATAAAATAAAGTCTAGATTTGTTTCAGACTAATAAACAACTTTAGATTTTTAATGCTTGCCAATTTTTTAATATTTATATATTAAATATATCAATTACATATCTATTAATTTATATATATATATATATATATATAAAAATATTTTCTAGTGTTGATGTCTTGAGAAATGCCTGCAAAAAGGATGTATGACAATAGCATGCAAAAGCTAAAAAGGAGAATGTGTGTGCATCTGTGTGTATATATACATCTGTGTATATATATGTGTGTGTGTGACAGTGTGTGTGTACATACAAATATAAATTTCCAGTTCCTGATTCTTTGTGAAGAACTAGTGCAATCTAATAGATGAAGTGTTTGAAATCTGAAAACAATGTTTTGATGGTCAGAGCAGCGAAAGGGGAAGGTGTTAAATATGGCTTATTAGCATTTTATGGAGAAAAAGAAATTCAGAATCCTCATGAGACCAATAGAGAGAGGGAAAAATACAGTACACATGTAAATTAACAGCCAGCAATCCTCGTACCTAAGGAAATATCCACAGGACATCTTAAATCATCTAGAATTTGGGTATAGTCATTAACCCATGGGAGTAAACCATCTGGCAAATAGAATACAATACCCTAACTGTGTTGTTGTGGTGTTGTTTTATAAATCAGGCTGAATGCAACAGTATTGTTTGCTGAATGGAAGGTATATTGTCATTAACATCGTGTCCAGTGCCAGATCACAGCACATAAAAATTATATCCAGCACAAGCAAAGAAGACATCCTCAAACCATTATCACAGCGTCCATAGCTTTGATAGATGTGATGCAATAACTTTGTGTTTAGATACACTCCTGTAGAGATTTCCCCTTTTTAAAAGTAATGACAGAATTTACCAGCACATATGCACAGATTTATATCTGGTATCTAACATTGCAAATATAAAAAAAATGCAAATAAAAGCCATACAATGCCTCCTCTTTCTAGATTTTATTTTGACTGAAAATTAATCATATAGTAAATACACCATTTCCACTAATCTCGTGGAAATGTTATACTGACACAGACACAGAAAAGCTGACTTTGTTGTCGACAGAAAGAAGCAGCAACCATTTTCCATTTATGTGCATGAAATATCAATGTATCCTTATGAACAATGTTTGCTGACACTTTTGAGCAACTGAAAAACAAATTGGGAGTGCCCACTGTGCTTCTCCATGAACCATCATGGGCTTGGAGGGGGCTAGCATGAAGGCTGGTGACAGATCTGAGATCTGTTTCTAATCAAGTACAACATAACTGAAATCATGTCCCATTGTTTACAAACATCTTGGCAATGAATTCAGATAATTCATGTTTAATTTGTACGTGTGTGTCCATCCACATGTAGGTGGAATCAGAGCCACAGGAGAGTGAGACAGCCCTAAATAGGGGTAAACATGCCTGGACCTTGCTGTTTGCTTCTGTCCTGTTCCAGGAAGAGGGACTGAAAGGCCATGATAAACAGGATCTTCAGCAGGAGGTAAAACAAGCCTGGTGGATCAGGGTCTGCCCCAAGAACCGGTGAATCTTGTTATGGTTTTGCTTCTTGTCTTGCCCTATCTGATCCCATGGTCCACCTGGTGCCACACAAACATTGGACAACATCAGCATCCTGACCCCAAAGAGCTCAGACTCTAAGAGAGGATGGAGAAGATCAATCCAGACAAACAGACAAAAGAACACACAAAAGTAAGGGGAAAACATTGATCAGAATGATGCATTGTAAAGCTTAACGTACCAGCTACCAGAAACAAAGGGAAAAGCTGAATACAGAAAGTGCTACAGTACAACATAAAGAACTTTATCCTTTGGTGACCATATAGAGTAACCGTGTAACAAGAATTTCATACTTGACACTGTACTCTTGATTGGATTTAATTTATTTTTAAAGACTTAACAGATTTTTCCTATCCCCATTTCCTTTCCCTTGTGATGTTGCCACTCTATTAATAGCCTCCCTAGTGAGATTCTAGGACAAGAAGTGAAGAAAAATATTGAGCCGGATCCTCATTGGTATAAATTAATATAATTCCGCTGACAAGTTATTCCACTGGAGTATCCTAGTATATCTAATTATAAAGATAGGTTAACTTTAACTAAGCAGCAAATATATTATCCAAATTGGGATTTGTCCAGGATTTGGGTTTGGATATGTAAGTCATTAGTAAAGCTCCACAGTGTCTTCGGTTAAAATTTATTGTCTAAAACTAAATCCCAGTTTATCAGAAAAGTGTCACATTCAGTAGGATTATCTCTTGGAGCACAATGCAAGGACACCCATTTATTATTAAATGAGAGAACAAATGTATCTTGGAAAATCGTGAGAACTTCCTGTTCAAGCGTTGTTCCAACATTTCCAGATTTACTCAGTTAATGCAGAAATTGCAGACACCTGGCAAAAGTGGATAAAAGCAAACCAGTGCAAACTGTCTGATTTTGTGAAGTGTGACTTTTTCGTACCATGCAACTTACTTGTTATAAGGCCTTGCTAGTAGGATCGTCACTCCAAACTGCACTTACTAGAAATCCTTCTTGCCATATGCCAAAGCCCTAACGACTATCCAACAAAGGATTCACTTACTTGCTTTACTTGTTTCATAAAGGTAGTTTTATGGACCCTCTTTAGTAATTGACACTAAGATCTGAAACACTCAGATGATCATCTAAACAAGCACCCAATTTTGAGAAGTATTTAACATAAGCTACTAGGAAGAGAATTAAAAATGCCAGTGTAGCTGGCTGGGCTTTTAAGACTTGTCATTGATCTATTTGTGTAAAGAAGGATCTTGTAATATTCACTGCCTGCACAAATATCAGTCTCCTGTTCTTATTTTAATCTGCAAAATGTATGATTGAGAAGATAAATAGAAGCCATAAAATGGCAAATCAGTTTTCCACTGAATCTATAAAATTAAAATTATTACAATATAAAACCATTCTTAGGAAAATAGTCCTAGGATTTGAATGTCATAAAATATCAAGCGCATTCTGCCTTGCTCAAAATAACAGGTCTAAGATTCCCTTGAGTTTATTATTCTATCAAAGTCCTCATTCGATTCCCAGAGTACCATGACCTGAATGCCTTTGGGTGCCATCATTCTTACACCACTCCGTAACGGTCTGTAGTTGAGCAGACATACCTTTCTCTGAAGAGAAGATAATATGCTTGCTTCATCTCATATTGAGGAGGCAATGCTCCAACAAGCCATGGTTTCTAGACCAAACACTGATTTTCAACCACTGCAGGCTGAGATAAATATGATAGAACATACTATAGCTGGGACTGCAGTGCACAGCACAGCTAATGGTGTAAAAAAAAAGTTACTGGTCAAGATCATCACTTCCTCTCAGCTCATAGTTGTGGTAGTGACTGACTTAACTTTTTTAAGGGTTTGTTATCTCCATGGATGAATAAGATTATTTTACAGCAGATACGATTTCTGTAATCTGTACAATTAAGTGTATGCACTAAGAGATGAATCCACCTGAATTCCTCAATGAATAAAGCCTGTCAAGCAAATGTACAAAGAAGGTTAAGCAAAAGGTTTTATAGAAATCTCCTTTAAACCCACCAGGGCCAAGAACTTTCCCTTGAGGTAGATTTTAAATTAGTTCATCTTTTCTCTTTTTCTCTTATAACTGCAGGGAGATTCAAGAAACCTCCCATCTCCCATGCAGATCACTGAGAGAAGTTGAGAGAATAGAGAAATGTCTGTTCATCTGTGCATAATGCCTGGCTCTAATTTTCTATACAACTGCTTATAGCATTTCTGATCTATTAAGCTTAATAAGGTCTCATGGGTCTGTATGTGTGTGAATGTTTTACCCCACTGAGCTCCTCTAACTGCTATTATGACTTTAGGCTTATACTGAGAAATCAGCAACCAAACATGCAACCTCCTCATCTTATCCCACCTGCTGGTACAGGCACTACCTAGTAAAAGTGATGGATATCTGTGTTTTATAGATTATGAGTGAGTTTGCAATGGTCTGTAAAGTGGCTCCTTCAGGCCAAGAGAGGGGTCAGCTAAGTCTACTATCTATTTCCCTAATCTTCTAACTTTGCTCTTATGATCAATCCATTTGCTATAACACTCATTCTTTCTATGAATGGCAGAAAGACAAAGCTCCAGATAAAGATCTTTTCAGAAGCTTATCAAAAGCTAAGGAGAGAGGAAATACTGGGAATATATTAGTTTCCACATTAATGGGTATGGTATTCAATGTACTGATCTTATATTTGACCTTTAGATTCTAAATTCCATTGTTAGAATTTAGCTGTAAACTTTAAAAAAAAGACAAGCTGTCTGTCAAGGCCTGGATATTTACTTAACAAAATAAAATATAAATAAAACAAAATCCAACAAGAATTATGACAGAGCTGTTTAGTAATTTCTGTATAAATGCTTATCCAGTGTAAAATGGAATATTCACAGGCATGTTTTCTGAAAGAAAATTTTAGTTCTACCAAAACATTTCAGTTTTTCTACTTAGAAAAAGCAAACTACTTCACTGCAGATTGAATCAACCTAAATCAAAACACCTGCTTCTCAACACTGACACATTTCATGAAAGACTGGTTCAAAATTAAGTTTCAACCTGCAGAATTGAGCTGCTGCTGTCTAGGCACCTTTTTTCCATTCCTGTTAAATAGAAGACTGCTGCTGTTTTTCTTTTAAGGCCAATGTTGATTTGATGATAGGAAGCACAGAACACATTCTACCGGTGGAAATGTTTATAATCCTGACTAAAAAATAAAATAAAATAAAATTCCCCTAATTGTCTAGTGAGTTTTCCTGATTGCAAAGTAGAAATTTACTCTGTTTGCACAGACTTAGCGAATTGTCTCGATCTCATAGCAACAAGGAGGAGTTACAGTATTGTAAATCAGTTTGAGTAGTGCATCCAGAAACGTTTAGTCATACCAGGTTGAGACAAAAGCAGACAAAATGCCAAGGGGCAAACTTACAGTAGAAAGATATATGTTTTTTCACATATACATTTCAGTAAAAGGATAGTCTAAAGTCTTTGATTAGCAAGTATCTCCCTTTTTTTGGAGGATTCGAAAGATAATGTGACAAGAGCTTAGTTCAAGCTGCATATTAATACTGGTGAAATCTCTCCATATAGGAGGTGTTAATTTGTGTCATATAATGTAATCCTGTTCCTTGGATAGTTCCCTGGAAACTATGTAAAAGAAATGTTTATATGCCCATTTCACAGGTTTGAAAATTTACTAAAATACTCCCAGATCTCTGTACACTGTAAAAAGTATGTTTGCACGAAGTATGAGATGACTTCTTTTCATCAGCCACATAATTTCACATATGAATTATCTGTCATCTGTGTTAGTAAAGTAATCTCTCACTGTCTCTAATGCCAAAATATTTTGAAATATCAGTTCCCATCTTTATCTTTTCTGTTCAAGAGGGTTTTCTACTTTTTAAATCTTCAGATCCACCTATACACTTCCCAATCAAGCACAAGATCTTTTAATTTCAGTTATTAAAGAAATTAAACTCTCCTTCCCATTGAAACAACTGTTGAAAATCCAAACTGTTCCTGATTTCAGAGAAAAAAAAAAGTTTATTTATGCATTTAAGTATTAAAAGCATTTGTACTTGTCTTGATGGTTTACCAACTGTGATTTTCATAACCCACACAGTAAATGCCTTGCAGAACAGGCTCCATTGAAAGCAAAGGTAAAGCAAAAAATTCCTTGCAACTGGAACTTGACCATTACTTAAGGAATTTTGGTTGATTTACTGAAGTAAGTACATAAAACATCGCCATCCTCAGTGTTCGTTCAAGCTTCGATGAGAAGGATTCACTATGGATTTTATTTTCTTATAAGTATCTATTGGAATTCATTTTAACATGTCTTAGTAAAGATGACTTCTTTTTCTGTTAAACCCATCAACCTTTTAATGTACCAATAAGAATACCAGCTGAGAGAGAGTAACCATCTCTGTATGTCTGAGTTGCAGTTCAGAATATACTTTGTTGATTCACTTCCTCCATGTAGCTAACAAATACACTACCAGTTTCCCTTAAAACCAGTTTGATCATATTTCTTTCCACTTTTATGTGATGGAAATATCTATTTGCAATGGTGGAGCCACAGGCAATTTTATAAATAAGACTTACTTTACTCTTCTTGAAGTCATTGATACTTTCTGAAAGATTCAGAAGTATGATGACACAAAAATTTATGCAGAAAATAGTTGGAAATATTTAAGACATTGTGAAAACTTGTCCAGATTTCACTCCTACAAGTGATTTCTTTCTTGATGAGGAATCAAGAAATATCTGGATGCAGATCCTATCTTCTTTCCTAGCCTGAACATCACACTGTTCAAAGACTTGATGGGACCATGACTTGAGCATAAGATTTTTAGGCAACTCACTCTTTGTATAATTTTACTTTATTTCAAGGTATTTCTTCACACTTTCCATTCTTTTAAGTAAAACCTGCATAGAATGTGAACTGGCACCTCCCATACTCCAAGTGAGTTAGTGACACTGCAATCTTGGTACCATTATCATTCTTCAGTATCCTTTGCAAACACCTGACTGTGTGGAAGTCAAGATCTGTGCCAGTGAAGAGCATGAAAATATATAATCAGCATGGTTTTGGAGACTCAGGTGTTTGATTCACATCATTTCTTTTGAAAAAAATAAAAAGAAAGTGTTAACATAACCATCAAACCCAACTGTCATCTAGTGATTGCTGAATTATTCTCTGTCTCCATTCTAATCCACAGACACCAGGAAGGAAGAAAAAGAACAACCCCCTCCTTGTTCCTCTTACAAAGGCAAATTAGCCAGATTGAAGTCAGCCACTGAAGGAGGGGGAATATGCTTTTGCCACGTCTTCTTTACTCCTAGGTATGGGTCCTGGCAAAGATCACATCAACACAATTGGTCCTTCGTAGGGTGCTGAATTTTTGAGTAGTAACACAGAGGAGTTGGTATAAGGAGGGCAGTGGTCACATATGCCTGGCTAGCTCGCAAGAGGAAGCATATGGCTACCATTTGTTGCACTAACAGTGGTGTGCACACACCGTGAGCCCGCAGAAGGAATGCATTTCACTCAGCCAGACTTCCTCATGGCTCTTCCAAGACACCCGTTTCTATATACCTCCTGGGAAGTGAGGCATACACTGGGCCAAAACACTCCTAAGAAGAAAGGTTTCTTAACAGCACAGAAGCCTTTCTCTCTTGTCCTTTACTAAGGCTACTAAGTGCTTTGCGCTACATTGCACAGATGGCTTGATACCGCATGTGCCCAAGTACAGCTGTTAGATTTGGGGTGGGTTGCACGGTGCTGGCAATCCACGTTTCAGTTGATATCTATGAAATTAACCAGCAGGCAGGTTTTTATGGAAAGGAGAGGGATTGCTGTACACTATTTAAAAGATAAGATAAACGCTCACATCTTTGGCACTAGATGCAAGATAGCAGTCTTCCCCTCAAACACATATCAGTCCTTGAGGCAAAGACCTATTTTTTTCTCTTTCATTTATTTTCCTGACTGTTAGTCTCACACAGCAATTGGACATCAGATTGTTTAGTCCAGAATTGGGACGGCACAAATGGTCTCATGTAGAGACTCTATTTCTGATTTAATGTAGATCAGGTTTTGGTCTTTTTAGGTCAGCACAAAGCAAGCTGTTCTGCTTGGTGTATGTCTTCATTCTAGCTAATCCAGGAAAGTATTTGTGTGCTGCCTCCAGTCTACACCTCAGTATACCCAGTTTGTCATTGCAGCTGAGCACTGATTTCACCTGCAGGAAAGTGAGATCATCTTGAGTGAATGAACTGTGAATTTCAGAGAGAATATTAAGACATGAGTGCCATTATTCCTTCATTGCCATCCCAAACCCCCTTCTTGTCAAGAGGACCAAGTTTCCCTCATCTACTGAGAAAGAATTAGAGAGTTGTTCACCACACCTCAGCCACTAAACATAAAGGCATGTGCCTTCAGCTGTTTTAGCATGGCAGTTCATCAGTACATCATTTTTTGAACTTGCAATGTGTCTGCCCTCACATGGTGTCAACTAAACCAGGTGGTCAGTATTCACACTAATTGTTGTTAATAGATACGTGTGTTAGCATGTTTTATCCCAGAGAGTCTTGTGCTGTTTCACTACAGCAGCTTTGTAACAATAGATCACAATAGAGGAATTTTTAAACATTTATGTTTTAATGGACCTTTATCATTGCTCTATAGCAAACCTATTGTTTTCCATATAACTGTATACTGCTTTTAGCAAAACTAGATAACTTTTTACTATGTTGTTGTGTTACTTATTAACTTGATACGGTTAACACATTCTTTACAGGCTCTCCTGTGTTCTTGATCCTCATTCTGCATTTCTTGTAAAGTCATTACCTACGTCAAGCAAATGACAACTTTTTTGGGGTAAAAATACTTCACTCCGATCTTCCTTCAGAAAATGTTAATTCAAAGTATGTGTGGCCAAGGTTACAGCAATGCTTCTGAACTTCAGAATATCATTCCCAAACCTCAGTTAAAAAAAACAACTAAAGGAGCATACCCGCAGGGCTGAACATCAGTAAGCAGACATAGAGAGAAGATTGGCATCTACAGAACATAAAACAAGATTTAGTACATAAGGTGAAAGAGGTATCTAAGGTTCTCAGGGGACAGACCATTTCAGTCTTTTGAAATAAGTGGTTTAAGTCTTCAGCTTGGCTTCCTTTGTAATAGAAAGCCTATGTGTCCTCTTTGAGTTAGTCAGTACAGTATTAGAATCTGAGTACATCTAACTCACTATATATGAGTGTAGGTTCATTTGTATATATCTTGTATGCTTTTAGTTTTAGAAATATATTCTAAATTATGTATATTTTAATCGTGGCATTGAAATGATACAATAGTAGAGGAAATAAATAGGTAAATAGTAAGTAAACAAATGTAAATAAAATATATAATTGCAACAATCTCTTCAATTCTACAGACAGTAATAAAATCAGAGGGTTTACTTCCTCCTTGCCTATACATTTAATATGCATTATCATTCACAGCTGTATGTTGGTGCCTTTCTGACTTTACTTTGCACAGACAAAACTGCAAAGTGATTGGTCTCTACTAAAACTGAAAAGAAAATCATTGGCTTTGGTTGGCTTTGGTCCATGTCTTTGGTATCTTTATTGCAGCTGTGACTCAGCCAAAATCCCTCTGTAGAGAGCATGAAATATGTGTTCAGCTGGGTTCATGAATATTGCATTTGAAGCTTTTAGTCATTTGTATTTGTTAACACCTCATGCAGGGGCTGAAAGTTTTAGATCTGATGTATAAGTGAAAGTTTCAGATTCTCTTGTAACTTAAGAGGGGGAAAGAATAAAGAGGACAATGCAATTTTCAAGAGCTATATTTTTGATTAGACCCTTTATGAAGGTCAGAAAAGCACTGTCTCTGTGCTGTTGAAGAAATAATGGAAAATACACCTGTATCTCCATTGCAGTCATGATGTGACTCATTTGTATGTCGAAAAAGCCTTATACACTAAGAAGCTCAGCTACCATGAGTATCACACTTAAACCTGAATCAATAAAGATGACAGGTCTGTTCATAGGATGAGTGAGTTCAGGATGACACCCTTCCAATATAGAGTGAAAAGGAGACATTTGTTTTAGCTGACAGGAAGCCCCAATTAAAATAGCCCCTGTCTTTCCAACACTTAGCTGTGGGAAGTCATTAGTCATCCCAGATTTTAAATCTGACAATCAGACAATACCAGATTTACTAAGGAGCATGTTGCATAGGTTGAACTAATAAATATAGTGCAAGTGCATGTACCACTGGCATCCATATGAAAGCCAGTATGGATCCAAAAATAACAGCAATTATCAGAGGCACTAAGATCAAAAGAAATATTGACTGTTGGTGAAATCCCTGTTATCCCCAGACATGGACTTGGAGGACACTGATATATGGCTATTTACCATTATGCGTTAGCTTTTCTGAGGACAAGTTACTTTTAAATCTCATGTAGGGTAACCAGACTCACCGATATGAAGGGTAGCTTGAGACATAAAATGTCAAATCATCACAGTTTCCAGCAAGATGTCTAATGACAAATTTGCTCTATCACAAGTTCAAAGGTACAACAGCGCTGTTTACAGCATGTCCCATCCATCTGAACTGCATTGGTAGTCAACCCAGAAACACCAACACCATGATTGAACACTTTGTGTGGCTTGCACTGGAAGTGCTTCAGATATTAAAAAAGAAAACTATCTGTCCTTCAGCAGGTTTCAATGATATAGAGAATAAGAGAGGTCTGGGCTTTTGTTTTGTTTACAAACTGAGGATGAGAGAATTGCTGAGATGATCCCTAATGCTTTTCCAGGAATTTTAATCTAAACATATAAAATGAGGTATTTTGCTGCTAGGTCTGTGACATTCAGCAAGTGCAAGTAGGATGCAAGAAAGCAGGAGACAATGGTCTGCTACGATCCAAGAGAGTGACAACACAGTTTTTGGCTGTTATATATTAAAGAGAGAACCCTGAAGAATTTCGAGTCATAAGGGCCAGCCTGTAATAAGAAAGGGAAAAGAAGAAACCAGTTGCCTTCTCTGCCCAAAAGCAACTCACTCCTGCCGCTCATATTGAATTTAGAAAGTAGTCTGTGCCTCAAGACTAACTCAGAGGGACTCCCAGCTCCCAGTTTTTACTTTCTATATGTTTATTTCTCTGATAGTTTGTTACAAAGTAATCTTGTACAGCCCGTCCTTTTTCCATGGGGATTTTATCTGTTGTTAGTTTTAGTTTATAGTAGTGAATATATATTTTATAAACTTAAGAACTATAAAAATTAAAATGTAGATAGTTTATTTTGTTAGAGACTTTTTCAAATATTCCCTTTTTCACTATATTAAAACTTGTTACAGAAATACATGTGACAATACAACTGTACTTTGTAATAACTGAAAATCAGGCAAAAGGAGGTGACTGATTATGAAAATACTGAAACAATGTTTTCCCAGGATTAGCCCAGAAAAAAAATTAGATGAAAGAAAAAAAAATCAAATCATAAATGATTTAATGATGTCTAAGACAATTGTTATTTTTCCTATTTTATCACACAGTGCTGATGGTTCTTTAGGGCTCTAAGTCCCTTTCTAGCTCATATTACCTATGTGCAGGTATCTGGTAAAGGCTCACTGAGATCTGCTCCATTTCTTTAGCTGGTGTTTAATGTCACCAAAGCGATTTTTGCAATAGAGAAAAAAATCAGAACTCCCACAAGAAAATTCGGGCTGTGGCAGTAGCTCTCTGGGGGAATATTGCAAAGTGAAACGGGCATTAGGTTTACTATCAATGAACTGAGTTTTACATAAGATCCAGACTGAACTCCTTTCTGATATGTTTCTATTTATTCCTCCTGTAACACACATCTATTTATTTTAAAGACTTCTGTGAAAGTTAATTTGTGGTTTTGCTACTATTTAAGCAACAGTCTGGGAGGTGTATTAAGAATGGACAGAGAAGAAGGTTTAGGCAGTTCAAAATACACTGAACAAATTCACTCAAAGTATAAACAAACAGAAGCAGGATTCAAATTGAATAAATTGTTGTAATTAGTTATTAAATTTCCAATTAATGCTAAGGTCCTCTTAATAGAGCATAAAAGTCAAAAAAGTTAAGATTCTTTTGTCTTTAATTTTTAGACTACTAAAATAAATAAATAACAATGAACTGCCTCAGATATACAATGAGTTACTGTATCTTAATGTTTTTTCAGGTTCTGCAAGCCATGGTACCTGACTCTGTCGGTGGTGTCAGCTCGTGGCAAATGTGAGGTAAAAAATGTCAGTCCTAACTTCTATAAGGGACAGTGAAATTCAGCTTTGGAAAGAAAAGGTGACGGACTGACAGAGGAAGCAGAAGGAGTAGAAAACTGGATAGTATGGTGTACATGGTGAAAGACAGAAATGGTAGGTAGAAAGTCTCACAGTTGGTGAGGTCTTAAAGGGTGGGTAGATTCCCTCTGACATCTATTACATAAGAAAGTCAAATAATGCTTTATTTTCCATCTCAGTTAATCAGGAATTGCACAGTCTATATATATATATGTGAATTATCATTCATTTATACTGTATTTTACATATAATTCATGTGGACTAAATGCCTGCAGGCCTGCAGTGTTTAATATCTTTGACTGTTTAAGTTGCTTTTCTTTTACAAACTCTCAACTTTCAAGTGCAAGCATGACCTCACACATGTGTAAAGTAAAGCCTGTACTTAAGTTCTTATGGGATCAGGTTTTTCTGTAATCTTTAATATTTATTATTTATGAAGCAGAAGTTTCATAGCCAAGCAAATTCATTTTGCATTCTCCACATATTTTAATGTAGAAATACCATCAAATCGAAGCTTTAAAAAATATCCTCAGACTTAGAGGAAATATTTCCTTTCTAGATCGATATTGACCTAACAGCTTTATTAATTTATCAAGAGAAGAGCTATAAACGTATTGTAACTTGCCTGACAATAAATACTATGGTAATTTCCAAGGACAAGTATTTTTTTCTGATCATTAAATACTAAATTTTTTAGTCACTTCTCCCTCTGGATTAAAGAAATGTTATTAGTTCTTCAGTTGTGTACAGTAAATATGGATTTCAAGAGTAGTTTCTCTGCATTTCTTAAAACATTTATGAACATTGAACAGATGAATTTGCTTTAAGCATATTTTTTCATTTGAACATTTTTCCCTCTGGTTTTTAATATGGATGCCATTCATCACACATTGAATAAAGCAAATTTTACTTTATTTAATGCCTTGACCCAAATCACATTGTCTCCATAAATATTTCACAGTCTGTGTGCAACAAAAGCCCAATTACCAAACTCATGTCTGCACTTGTAGGTAACATACTATAAAAAATTTATCATTTTCCCTTCTCCTGTTTTTTAACATAGAATTGATGTTAGTAACTGTCCAAATGACGGGAGGGGTCGCATGTGTATCTATGGGTGCATACGTACTCCAGCATGTATAAATGTGTGTATCTGTGAATGTACACTCATACATTTTAACACTTAGTCTACAGAGATAGGATGCTGGAAATGTGGAGCAGGTTCTTTTGCCAAATTTCTGTCTATATTAAATCCATACATACACAAAACATAAAATATTACTCATTGGAAGTCTCTCCAGCAGATTTTTTGTGAGTCTGGAAATTCATTCCAGACTTGAATCACGGCTGCAAGTACAGCTGCATGTCTGGCAGAGACAGTCTTTGCTGGTGGTTGAATTGAATGGGCAGATGTAGCTTAACAGCTACTTTAGAATTTGAAGAAATTATCTTCTTTTTTTTTAATTTGTCCTGAATTTTGCTAAGCAAGCACAATAATGCCAGATGGATGCTCAGAAAGAAGTAAACTGAACAGTAAGGAGAAAAATGGGAAAAGTGGTGAATCTCAGCCTGTCATCTTTGGCATGACAAGAGGTGGAGAATCTTACTGGTATAGGGTTCAGGTCATCACTCAGATGCATTATAGGTTCCACTCTTCAGAGATGTGATTGACTGCATTAAGTGAAATAGCAGACTTTTTCTCATTCTGAATGCAATGAATGAGATCTGAATAAAGCTGGAAGGTGTACATGTAAATCCTGATTTGATTACCTTTACTAAGCATTTAATTTTGGGTTATAAATGCACAAAAGAAGACAATATAAAAAAAAAATCCAACAAACCAGAAAAGAGATAATTTCAGCTTCATCCTGCTGTCACCCATGAGAGGTGGAGCATCACAGTTCATGGCTCAGCCTTCTACCACAAGTGCTGCCTTTACACCTCAGTTCTCTCTACTTTCCTAAGGAAAAGTATGTTTACTGGAAGCTGTTGGTGTCCATGCACACAAGAAAAGCACATCAAACATTTTATTTTGAAACTGAGTATTTAGTATTCCTGACCCTCTCTTAACAATACATCCTTGCGAAGTTGACTACACCAATTCAAAGTGATAGGAGTTTCCCATGCATCAATGTAGAAATGGCACTTTGCAGTAAAGCAATTTTAATATAGAAATATATATTAGCATTTTTTGTAGCTATCTTGCACTTGATCTTGCACTCCCTGAGGCCAGTAGAGGTTTTCCACTTATTTGAGGTTGAATCAGGACAGAGCTGAACCTGAACAGTCTGTTAAGGACTTACATTTAGTAACTCTTCTGGCTATTTGCTGCAACATATATTCAGGTACCTGCACAAATGTGGTCTTATTGCAGCCTGGAAATGTTCCCATCAGGTATTATTCCTCTGAAGTTGTTGTAGCTGGTTCTGTTGGTGCCACATAGGTAAATGCCTGAGTCTGCAAGGAACTGTGCAGTCTATTTGCCATGGTAAATGCAAGTGACAATGTCCGCTATAGTGAGTCTGGCATTTGATGATTCTTTTCTGCAATTTTTTTTTTACTAATAAATTATTAGTAAAAATTAATTTCTTTCCTAAGTGTTTAATACCTAAAAGGTATTAAAAGGGGAGGGGGAAAAAAACCTAAGCCACATTTAATCCCATTATACACAGTAGCAGACTAACGCTAATGCTTTCTTGTGAATCCAGATTTCTCTCTCTCCTCCTCCTGCTCTATTCCTGATCCTAACAACATCCAACCTTCATCTGTTTCTAATAAAAGGTAAAAATCCTTCTTCCTTCCCTCACTATACAGCACTGCTAGGTCCACCACCAGCTTTTCCACAGGGGAAAGGCATGTAATCTTTCCTTCTTCACTTCCTTATCTCAGCCACTTCTACTAACAGGGGAAGCCAAATCTCTTTTCATAACCTAAGATTCGTAGGAAAATGCCACAAGGGAAAGCATGTCTTGAGTCTCTGGAACGCACAAAACCAAATCCAAACACAAACTGAGATTCATCCTGATTCAGATACAGACCACAGAAACTACTTTGAAAAAAAAAGGATTCAGCCACCTCAGATAAATACAACTCTGTTTCTGTGACTGATGTGAGTTGAATAATCAGGGTATTTGTAGCAGTGCATTTTAGAGGTATCTTTGTCAATAAAACCAAAACGAATGTGAGTTATAAATTGCATTTGAGCTGTGGCAAACATTTCCCAAACACTGAGTAAATGTACTTAATTCTTTTGCAAACTTGAAACTCTTTCTTTGAGTTACCTTCTCTAATTATTAAAAATAAGCAAAATTGAATAGACATTTGTTAGATAAGTATGGCTTAAAAACCTTAGAGATCCAAAAATTGGGGTAATATTGTAAAGAAATACAAAGTATAATGGTAATTATTGCATTGGACACTGCATAATAATTAGTGTGTAGAGACCAGGGTTTAAATGAGAGAAGTGTGTCTGAATGTTATTCCTAAGATTTTAACAATTTGTAGTCATCACAGTATCCTTATAAAATATTACTTAAATTTCACAGTGAGTTTGGTAAAAAATACCGATTGTTCTTAGCTGCCTGTGTGCAGAATTTTTTTATAAAAAGCCATTATTATTAATAAAGGTGGTGTGAGTAGGAATGACAAGGGAAGGACAGAGTCCCTACAAATGGCTCTCATGTTTGTGCCCGGTTTGTTTATCTTCTCTTTCACTTCCACTTTGAGCTATGGAGCTGGAGGGGGGGGGTGCTGGCAGCTGGCAGCTCATCATTACAGGCACACACTGTCCCATCTGCACTGCCTATAGTTGTGAGGTCACATGGGGTTTTACCCAAACAGGCTCCCAGGGGTACAATAACATACCTCTTGATTTGGCTGTGAAGTTATACTTATTATTAATAGACAAGATAAGAGGCTGGGGCTCTATTCATCCACTTTAGTGCTAATTATTCAGTTTGATCTGAGCCGATTATGATACTGATAGATAACCACACTACATTTATAGCTGTAGCAAGCAGTGGCCAAGAACTTTGGCTCATGCTGCTGTTTGGTTTATCTGATAGGAAAGGAGGGGGAAAAAAAGAAGCTGCTCTAGTTCATTAGCAATGTGTTGCATGGGACCATTTATAATGAAGCATATCATTTAAATTTTCCTTTACAAATGAGTCCAACTCTCTTTGCAGGCTGCAGGCTCTGTTAATTGTCACAAGCATTGCTTTTTTTTTAAACATTATTAGCTCTTTGGCAGGATCTCCATTGTTGACTAAAAATTTGGCATGATCAGGGCTTGCTGAATAATTTAGGTTGTTGGCAGCTGGAGTAGGAGAACACACATATCTAGGCAGGCGGACATGCTGCTTGAGCTCTTTATATAATAGCATTGTATACAAAGCAGAGCATAGTCAGCAATGACTTCTGTGTCTGTTTATAGGTAAACACTGATGTTAGTTTTACAGACAAAAAATTAAGGGACACTTCAAACCACATTTAATATGTGAGACAGATGCACTGTTCATTGTCCAGATGACTCCGTTAATCTCTGACTTTCTCAGAATGTGATTATTGTAGATTCTGAGGAGCAGCACTTCAAGTACGTTTCTGTGCACTTTGGGTCTTGTGTATAAACACCGCTGCATATAATAATGATGCTGTGAGTTTAGCCAGAAAAAGAACTTCTCACACTTTTCCTTTGTGTAGCAAATGGCTTCCAATTGTACTGTCAGTCACAGAGGAAATGTGCAGCTTCAGAGATGCCCATTTTGGAATTACATTTGTGTGCTGTATACACTCTCACTTTTATCGAAGAATCTCAAAAAGAAGTAAAATACGTAAAACCTGCTGCATGCATCCTGATGAAAGGCACCCAAAACATTAATCACGTGCAGTGGGTAGGTTTTTCCAAAATAGTTATCTCCTACAAAAATTACTATTCCTCCTATAAACTGTGTGTAAGTGACATCTGTCAATGTGGACTTCTTGTCTCATTCATGTACCTTTATATTGTACTTAACTGTCATATTGCCATACCAATGAGATGGAGGCTAGACATATTCATTTCAATGTCTGAGCAGCATTGAATGAACAGGAATGAAAATAAAGACAAATAAAATGTGAGGACCCAGTGCTGGATGTTTATTATCCTTTTGCTTCATAAGCACATTTATGCATTGTCTCTCTTTTTCTGAGCTGCCATTCTCTTCCCAGGAAAGCCTTCTTCCTTCCATACTCCTCACTCCTTAATTCTGCATTAAATCCCTTGAGGCTCACTGTTTCCTAGGCCTTTTTCTTTCTGCCCTCAAGCCTTCATCCCTGGAGAGGGAGGACTCCACTAGAAAATGTCTCATGGATTTCTGTGACAGCCACTTGACAGGTATGATAGAACATAATGAGAAATGAATAAAACACTCTCACAGCAGTCTCAACAGAGGGAGAATAACTGAGTTAGGCTGAGAATCAATGGGCTCTCTTCCTCCCCCACATGCATCCTGGTCCTGTAATCAGTGCTGGAGTGCGAGGTGGGAAAGGTGGCTGCAAGGAGGCAGTGTGTTCTCTTGACAATTTCCATGGTTATTACCTAAAAGCATTGTTAAAACTGGAATTTTCCCCAATTATGCTGTGACACTTCTATGCTTAACAAGTAGGAATAGCAGAGTGAATATTGCCTAAGCACTATAATACAGACTCAATCTACAGATGCACAGACCTATGTGCTACCCAGACCAAGCATCTGATAACTGTCAGAGTAGCCTTCCTGCAACATGACAACCTTTGTGACGCTATGTGGGAAGTGATTCTGAATTGTACCTAGTGTATGGCATTCTGATTATTATTTACTATATATACTTCACCACATAACAATAGCCAGCACAAATCCACGTATAAATGTACTACGCTGCTTGGAGGACTGTTGATGAATCCATCCATCATCATAAAGAATCTATTTTATTAGACTGTGTTATGATTGCATACTTAAAAGATCATAAATAAATTACTTCACCAATACCTTTTTGTACTCCTAGAAAACTGCACAGACATCCCCATCATTTATTAACAGATTTCTAAGAATTTCTTCTGTTTCATCAATATGATTTTGTGCAGGAACAGTTTATATTTGCCATTGGTTTGTTAAGGTATATACGAGCAATATCTATGTGTCAGTAAGGGAATATATGTGAATTGCCCAGTCCATCTCAATACTAAAGTATGAGCTTTACTCCAGGTATATAGAAAGTCCCAGTGACTTTAATCTGCATACTCACCCTGACAAAGCTTAGCATGCACAAAAGTGGTTTGCTGAGCTGAAACCATGTTTAACAGCTGGTTGTAGTTAGTTGTGTTGCAGCATAGGAAGTCAGTGCGCTCAGCAGCTGATAGACTGTTAGCACCTGATAGCAACTGATAGACTCTCTTCACAAACAGTTCAGGGAGGGGTCTCTTTTCATGAGAATAAACTGAGGAAAATTTCCTTCCATAAGTTCAGATTTTTGCAGCAAAATTTATGGTTTAGGTTACATTAAAATGAATGTGTGTGAACTAAGTCCTATGCTATCTCTATGTTAGTTTCTTAAAATGAATGTTTATCCAGACCTTTTTTCCCATGAGTTTCAAATACAGAACATTTCTTCATAAAATTACTTACCACCATCATGCTTCTCCAGACAAAATATCTGACTCTGTACCCACAGTTTGAATTTTTCAACATGTGACCTATTCAGTGTGCAATCAGAACGGTCTGCCCAGGGAGGTGATTGACTCATCTTCCCTGGAGGTGTTTAAGGTGTGGGTTGATGAGGTATTGAGGGGCATGGTTTAGAGATTGGTGGGAATGGTTGGGCTCGATGATCCGGTGGGTCTCTTCCAACCTGGTGATTCTATGATTCTACGATTCTATGATTCTATAAGATCAGGTCATCAGATAATGCTGAAAATGTGACCCACTATATTTTATAATTTAACTTAACCTTGATATTTTCAAGAACAAATGAATGACAAATACTAAAATAATTATAGAATCATAGAACGACACATAATTACATTGGGCTGAGTTGCACATTAAAGTAAGTGTGTATTTCTCAAGTTTAAAAACTTTACTGGCAAAACTAAGAACATAGTTTTGTACAAACTAATCTCTGGAGAAGAGAAAGAAAGAAAATCATGGAAAGCCACTGAATGATACACTTGCCCTAGTTCCTTTTGTTCCAGTGAAAAGCATATTTCTTCTAACAACTGTAGCAGCTCTTATCTGAGTACAAGAGCCTCTAGAGCATGAGAACCTTTTAATAAAGAAGACTATTCTTTTGTTACAAATCATTCATTGGGTAAGAAGAGACTCTTACAGGATTAGCAGTATCACTTAGTTTGATGAATCTCATAATGTTAGAGTTTTAACAACAGACCCATAAAAAGGTTGCTGCTCATACTTCAGCCCAAAGTGTGGCAGGCACATGGCTACAGAATATCCAGCATCGAGGATTAAAAAAAGCTGGGGTTAAAAGGTTTTTACAAGAAACTTAACAACTAGAGGCTCTGTAATATTCGTTAGAGTAACTCACTGTTGAGCTGATTTTCTATTTTTTAACAAGTACTCAAATATGATCCTAGTGTCACTGTGACTGAGATGTTTGATGTTGAGTTGGAATACACTGAAAACATCATTGGCTGTCTGCTCTTTCATGTGTATCTGCCACAGGAATGGGAAATAGAATTCCTTAAAATTAACTTTGCAGTGCATGTTAAGCAACAGAGAATCATTTCTTAAATACATTTCACTGAGGTACAAATGAAGGACATGTCTACATTACCCTGAATTGTTTTATTGACAAAAATATAGACAGCCTACACAAGAAATTCTATTGGGATTGGGCTTTCTGAGGGGTTAGTTGGAGTTGGAGTTTTTGCCTAATGACAATATAGATTAAGCCACTCCAGCACAAACACCCACATTTGACATCAGCAGCAGGTGGCTATATATACAAGTCAGTGGACCAGAGCTGGTCAAGAAAAGTATATTCTCACAGAAAACTTTGACTTGACATCAAAAGTGAGGAGAGATGTTTAAATCTATGTGCCTCGTACAGAGGCAAATAGAAAATGTTCTGTCACTAAGAAAGAGGTATAAGCACAAATCTGTTAAACAGGTACTTTCTGAGCTAAAAAACCACAGGCACACAATATATATTTCCTTTCCTTTGAAATAAATGTCAGACTGCAAGGATCGGTGTAAGCTGCACTGCTAATATTTTAATTAATGGACTGGAGAAAGACATTTGCATATCTATAACAGACTTCAGGCTGTGAAGGTGGAGAACAAAGACAGACTTCACTGGAGAATAAGGTTAGATTTTCTCTCACCTGTCAATCCCTAGGAGTCTAATGTCTCATCAGGATCCACAGATATCTAGTCAACATCATCAGGAGGTCCTAGAGAGCTGCTCAGGCAGTCAGCCAGAAACTCAGATGAGCTGAACTAGTGCTCCAGGTTCTACTGACTGCAACTATATCATAGGCTGGATCGAAAGAAGCATGACCAACTTGTAGAGGGAGGTGATTCTGTCTTTCTGATCCATTCTGGTGAGACACTGCCTGGAGTACTCTGAACAGCTCCGGAGACCTCAGTGCAGGAAAGACATGGACCTGTTGGAGTGGGTCCAGAGGAGGGATATGAAATGATCAGACGCATAACACCTTTCCTATGGACAAAGGTTGAAAGAGATGGAGTTGTTCAGCCTGGAGAAGAGAAGGCTCTGGGGAGATTTTATTGTGGTCTTTCAGTAATTAAAGGGGGATTATAAGAAAGATCATAGAATCATAGAATGGTTTGGGTTGGAAAGGATCTTAAAAATCACCTAGTTCCAAGCCCCTTGCCATGGGGAATGAGATTGTTCGAAGCCTCATCTAACCTGACCTTGAACACTTTCAGGGATGGAGTATCCACAACTTCTCTGGGAAACCTCTTCCAGTGCCTTGCCACCCTAGCAGGAAAAAAAATTTCTTCCTAATATCTAATCTAAATCTATTTTATTTCAGCTGATGGGGACAAACCTTTTAACAGAGCCTGTTGTGATAGGACAAGGGGTAATGTTTTTTAAATAAATGTAGTGAAATCTTTGATGCGCAGACCAGAGTAGTATTTCAGGGAATAGGTGCAGTCTTGGCCAACAAGTGAAGTCCCCTGTTCAGAGGAACGTTTTAAGGGTTGGTTGTATTTGTATACAAAGTGAAGGGCAGGAGAAGGGTCTACTACAAATCTGTGGTCTGGATTAGTCAAAAATGGAAATATTATAGAATTTTAAATGAAAAGGGAATCACAGGGGTCTGAACACTGATGTACAACATGTACAGTAGTAGTTTCCCAGAAGTGGTAATTAGGTCTAGAGCCAGAGCTGTGAATGTGTAATATAATTAACTCTAATAAAAGACACTAACAATTTCAAATGAAAAAAAACAAAACAAAACCCAAAAAACAACAAACCCAAAACATAATAAGACAAGACAGAGGAAAACTCCCTGTTTTCATTGTGCTGGATAGAGTCCAGTATCACAAAACAGCAGGATGATCTCAGGCCAGTCTGCTGCAGGAAAACTGCAAACTGTTCTCATCTATTCATAAATAAGGTATTTCTAGCAGTTCAAAAGCTTTTTTTTATTTGTTTTGCGTTATTATTTTCCCTTTTACATCTTTTCATGAAGGAACTCAACACACAACTCAGACTGAAGCTAATGTAAGGGTGAGGATTCTGGGTAGTTCATAGGTTCAAGAACTAGTTAAATAAAACATGATTTTCATATAATTTTTTTCCTCCCTTTGATAGTAATTCTTAAACAGATAATCTGTTATGACATAAATGTTACCTATAAAAAAAGTCATACTACATCAACACACACCACACAGTTAACACTGTCAGTTAATTCTTTCATGTATAAGGGAAAACTCTAGAAGCTATAGTACTAGAAAGTCTGGTTCAAGATGAAGATAGAGAACATGCTTTTGAGAAAACACCCTCCTTCATGCCTTCCTGTTTTCTAGTAACAAATGGCATGTACAAAGGCTGAGATACTAGTAAGTCTTGTGCGTAAGCAATGTGCTTGCTAAACCTTCCTAAAATCTCAGCAAATATATGGCTACTGTCCGGCTGAAACTGGCAATCAGATATTTAGTTTGTGTTGATCTTAACTGTCATACTACTGCTTTCTCCCTTGCCTCTTACCTCTACAAGTTATTAACTTGTAGAATCATTGTAGGGTTTAACTGCTCAGGAGCTGACAAAATATTGTACCAGCAATCTTAGACAGTACTGGCCTGTATTTATGTGCATACCACCTTCTATCTACTGTAGATACCTGTAGCTCCAATTTCAAGTTTTCTTGGCCACTAAAGCGGGGATGATTCTCTGTAAGTCAAAGCATCAGCCAAAATATGACCCATGGTGATGGGCTGAAAATTGTACCAAATTTCTGGAAAATAACCAGTGCTTTATGTCAAATACATACGCAATTGTTGAGGAAGGCAAATCACACCATTAATTATGAGAATGGTTGAGAATGGTCACACTAACTGCCCAGAGAAGAAAGTTTCTGCTTGTGCTTTAGATTCTTCTTGGTTTTATTCACTAACTCCTCCACCTCCTGCCTCTAAACATGGTAGTTTTTCCTTATATGTAGCAGACAAACCTTACTTTAAAGAAAAGCCTGCACAGACTCCAGCTGGACATGCTGCTTAGATTAACTAGGACAGAATCAAAACCCACCTAGTCTGGATTCTGGGATTAATTTTGTTAAATCTTTGAAATGAAGATTGCCCTTCCTTTATGTTATTCTCCATAAGACACCAAATAGGGGGAGGAGAATAAAGAAGTGAGCAGGGATGAGGGGAGGACACGCCCTTTCACTCATTTTACACGTGCAATATTTTAGCCTTGGTACTTTTAAAACCTTCTCCTCTATGTGCCTACACACTTTGGTCTCCACTTTCTTTACTCAGAACTAAATCACTAGGCAATCTACAGCATATCCTGGTGATGGGTAGGCTTTCAGCTGGTCTTGGGCACTGATTTCAGAGCAGATGAAATTGCTGTCAGCGAAAGGTTTGAATTCCTGGGTTTTGAAGTTTCAGACTTCCTATCAAAGTAGCAGATACTAATCATCTGCTATAAGACTTTCAGCAGAAGGCATACGATTCTCCATGTTCTATCTCCTTTTTTTAAAAAGTGTAAGAATAGTGAAAATGATTTCAAAATATTCAGGTTAGAAGAAAATAACTAGATCCCAATTGACTAAGAAAGAGAGAAAAGTAAAAAGTTTTGTAAAGGCTGAATTTCTACTTTTTTTTTAATTAAAGGGACTAAGTAGCCAAAGTCTTAGAACTCCCACTCTTGGCTTCCCATTCAGGTGCAGCTGCAGGTTCAGTTTCTCAGAAGTTCCTTGCGTATTTGCCATTTGTGTGCATTTCTCCACTAGTTTTATGAATCTTGATCCTTGTTCTTGCTGAAAATCATACTATCACCTGGATAAAATGGGTTTCAAGATGTGAGACTTAAAAGACTAAGGGTGAGCATAAATACAAAAAAATTAATATGTGTGCTTTGGATGGCAGAGACTCTATTTAAAGGTATTATTTGGCATAATTTTAATGAATGGAAATATTGCTGTGGTTATGGAAATTGGTATCTCCTTTGGCAATTCTAATCCTGTTCATACCCGTTCACGTATATCCCTTAGCTAGATATATGATGCTGTACAATCCTTCAAACATCTTTCTGTTGATACAAGCACCACATTTTCTACAAATCAAATTACTGTCTTCAAGGGATGAGCCTTATTTATCTTTATTTCATTAAATTCTCTTAACAAAGACATAAAGAAATACAGCAANAACAGATCACAACACTGGGTAAAATTAAATCATGGATCTGATTTTTATTCTTCTTCCATGTTATAGCAACTCAAAAGTAACTCTTGAAAGTCCATGGGCAATTATTCATTCAAATCTTTATAATGATGGTCAGACTCCGGACCAATCAAATTATCTAAAAATTAGACTATAAGCTTTTTCTGTGTAAGTGTCAGAAAGAGATCTCTGCTTTGCAGCATTGCTAGCAGAACTCTTTAGAGTCAAATTTGTACCTGTTTGTCATAAACCTATTATTTGCTACAGATCTGCAGAATTAACTACAACACATGAAAAAATAGTGAGCCTTGTTTGTAGTTTGGCTCAAAAAGGTTTGAAAAATCTCTCCTGTGTAATTGTTCAGTTTTATCTTGGTATACCAGAAGGGATCAAGCTAATATCCCTGGTTTTATCACAGAAAAATTTCTATATTTTGAGTTTTATCAGTATGCTTCCTGAAGTACCCAGGTGTTATGACATTTTGCCCAATTAACCTATTATAGTACCAAAGAAAATCAGAAATATTTAGGACTTTCCCTTGTGTCATTAAGCTAAGTCTTGGGTGTTCAAGTCTTCGGAAAGTTTTTGTTGCCCTTTAACATCATTTTTGTGAATGATAATGAAATCTGTTCCCACCAGTTATAATGGAAAAACAAGGTTAGCTTCTGACCACCATTACAGCAAGACACCTTAGAAGCATTTCTATCAGTCAGCAGGTCATCAATAAAATGTCTGAATACAAACTTTTATGATTTTAAAGGGAAATATGGAAAACCTGGCTGACGTGCCATACGTGTAAATGGTCCTACGTTGTGCCTGCTCTAGTTTTAGTTCTTAGCTTTCAAATCAAAAAGAAAGTTGAATGTTCATGGAAGAAGCCTTTCCAACTTCAATATGCATTGAACAAGCAAGTGCATCAGGCTGAAGAGTATTAATAAACTTCTGATACTCCTGCTTGAGGCTGAGTCACTCTGGTCTTTTGCATTTGAATGCATCGTGTTTATGACACTGCTGTAAACCCTGGACCTCAATTACTACATGACAACAGGTTTTTATTGCATTACCCTTTCCAGACCAACATGCTTGGATTTCTCTGCACTTAGGCACTGGGACAGAGCTGGAAGATGGTCTGCATAACCAATTAGTTCTGAAAATACATATTCTTCACCTCTGAGGCCTAAAAATGATCCATCAGCTCTAGCTACCTGCTGCTGCCACATGAGAGGAGGGAAAGAGGGAGAAAAAAGATTTGGCTACATCCATATAAGTGCATAAACAATGCATTATTTGCTTGGCAAACTATATTAATAGCACCCTAGAGGGCATGCTCTGAACATGCAAAAAGTTGCAAAGCACTTGTATTTTATAGCAAATATTTTTAATTTTTCAGTTAAAATAATAATAAATATTGATTTTCTATGCACCATTACTGTGTCTAAGAACATTTCCTGGCAATGCCTGTGGCATTTTTTAAGGCATTTGGTTTGAGTCTTTAGGCATCGACTGTATCATATCAAAACACAAAGGTGTTTCCTCAGAATCCTAGCTTGTATATTGTACTCAGGATTCCTAAGGTAATGCTTTATTTTTCCCTCTGTTGTTGCTAACTTTTATGAAGCAGCTCTGATTTAGGGATAGCTGTGGAAGAGAAACCTCTAGGGATCTATCAGCACAGATTTCTTATATTCAAGGATAAAGGGATCTCCTGCATAAGGAAGTTTTTGGAACAGAAGAAGCACAGGAAACAGTAAGAGTATGATCGAATGTATGGCACTTTGGAGGGGATTACGGAGACTTTATCTAGCTAGGTGACACCTCTGGAAAAAAATGATTTGTACTGCCTCTCTTCCCCAATCTTCAAATTGTGAATAATAAAGCTTACTCACTTGTAAACTCCTTGGAGACCAGGGGATCATAAGCACTAAAGCCGAGAGCCCACGTTTCTTGTAGGTATTTAATGCTCAGTTGGTTTCAATATCACCTGAAATCCTTCTGGCACTGAGGCCTAGCAGTTATTACTAATAATGATTATCACATAAGACAAACCAATTCTGAGAGGAAGCGAGGGAGAGAATTAGCCCAAATATTGTGCAACACCACACCTCTGCCCAGATTTGAAGAGCTGTGATGGAGGTCCCTGAGCTTTTGCCTTCCCCAATACATTAATTTTGTTGTGTTCCGAGAGTATCAGAAAAAGACATGAATTCTCAAATTTCTGTTGCCCTAGGCAGAGAGAGGCAAGGGAACAGAGTAAAGGACAGGGACTGAAAAGTCCAGAAGTTGAAGGAAAGGAAGAAATTAGGTTGTACAACCACATGTTACATTTAGGAAAGCAGCACTGCACATGTGCATGAAATCAGCCCCACAGGCTTGGACACAATGGCAGCGGTGCACACTCGCTGCCCAGAAGACTTGCTGTGGCTCTGATCATCTCATATAGGCTGGAATTACCATCCATCCTGAGACCACCTGTGTAGTACATACTCTACAGGCCAATGCTGCTGGGATCTGCACAATTTTCTCTACATGCACTGGAGGCATCATCTGCAATAGGGCAGAGACACATATAAAGTTGCCCATCGTGTTCCAAATGGATTTCTAGACATCCAGAAATCCCTGACAATCATTCAAAAACTCCAAACTCCACCCAGACAGAATTGCCAGGTGGAAAAAGTAGAAGCATCCAAGAAAATTCAGATCATAGCCCAGAGGAAAAAAGAGCTATCTGGCAGGAGAGCAGAGAAGAAGAAATAGAGAAACATAGACATGGGAAGGGAATGGGACAAATGGGAAATACAAAATTTCAGCAAAGAATGAACACAGTTTGGATAAGAAATCAAAAACTTTGGATCTAAACCAAACCTTAAATTTAAACTTAAAGAGATTATATCGGTAGCGTGAAGGCCCAAATAAACCAGCTCAGAAAGTAGTGGAAATAGCTAGATAAGAAATCAAGCACCATCTGTGTATGTTTTTATTTGAAAAAAACATATAGAAGCAAATTAAAGCATAAAAATTGCAGATGGTCAATATTACATCAGCAGCAGGAAAAGCAATATTCCTTCCTTCCTTCCTTCCTTCCTTCCTTCCTTCCTTCCTTCCTTCCTTCCTCCCTCCCTCCCTTCCTCCCTCCCTCCCTCCCTCCCTCCCTCCCTTTCACTGAACCAGAGTTTCACCTCCCACATCTTAATGTGTAAACTTTACTGTCAGAGAAACTGGCTGAACTAGCAGAAGCCAAGGATTTCCACAAATAATTGAAGCATAAAAAATAAATAATAAATGATAGCTGCCAGAGAATATTCTCTCTTCTGCAGATATGGAGAGAAGGTACACAGGAGACCTCAGATAATCAAACATGCTCTTTTTTTCAAGTCACGAACTCATTTTGCTGTCTCCAGTCCCATTCCCATATATTCATCACGTTTCACTGATTCTATAACTACATAGAGCTGGACCCCAGGAGGGTCCAACTCTGCCCTCCTTTTGCTAAGCAATGCTTATGTGAACAATGACAGTGTCTATAGTGGGATGATTCTCACAAGTAAATTACTAGCCAGTGTCAGGGAAAAAAAATGCAGAATCCTTTGATGTGTGCATTGTTTCTGCTGAAGAAATAAGCCACGAGAATGCTAAATTAGGAAGAACTTGAAATCCTCACATTTTCTTTTTTATGGGGATGTGCAAATAAGGCAGAAGAATCTTGCAATTACTCTTTTCTGTTATTTTGGTTTGTGTGTGGTTTTGCTTTTAGGTTCAACACAAACCTATAAGGTGGGAAAGTCCTAAAGAGAAGACATTTGCAGACCTTTATAAATAATTTGGAGGAAAAGTCAATCTCCAGGACTGATTCACTCTGTTTTCCTTGGGAAAGATATTGAGAGCCTTCCTTCACTTCAGAACATATTTACAACTCTTGATTTAAAGCATGCCTGCACTTGAATATGATACAGTCCCATATAACATGTTATTACATTGATTTTCTTCTGCTGGACTCCTGCCTTATTCAGCACCTAGGATAGATAATGTGCTGGGGGGACATCAGCTGCAAAGGTCATTATTTCCAATAAATTCCCTGAATCATTTGGAGCAAAAAATAAGTTGTCTAGTGAATAAAACAGATGTCTTCAGAAAAATTACTTGAAGTCCAACATTTCCTAATGTTTAAGTGCTATATAGAGAAAAATTCACTTTTTAGATCGGCTTGCATGTGTGCTGTGTTATTTCTGACTTTTGTAACAAAGCATATTAAAAATCAGAAACTCCATTTTTGACATGCAGCATAACATTTCCGCCCTGCTACACACCACCAGGACTGGGAATCTCACTGAGCTCTGCACCAAGGAAGTAACTTTAAGACATGATAGGTCTCTGAGAAACAGTATTGCCAGGGAAGCAACCCTTAACCAGTGGGATGCACTGATACTGGTGGTAGATGAATGGTGAGATTTGGGGCTCTTGCCTTCAATTTAGGGGTTTTGGATGGGATCTGCTCAAAAAGACAGAGACCTGATTGCTGACACTCCCAAGTAATCCTTCATGGCCACTTCAGCACTTCCAGATTGTCCTTGGCTCCATTTTGCTCTTTTCCCCTCCCAGCTCTTTTTTTCACTCCCATTTTCATCGTTTGTACTTTCCCAGATTCTCTCTGTAGACATTCAAGTCGTATGTATTTCCTTATGACCTCTGGTTTTACTCATCAGACATTTTCCATGACTTCTACTAGTCTTCCCACACTCCAGTCACCTAGCCAGTTCCCAAATGAATCTTCATTCTACTTAGCATCCTTCTTTAGTATGTTTTCAGGTGTTCTTTCCCCTCCACAACCTGAGTTCCAGTAACTCTCAATCCCCGCATGCCTCCTTTTTTTCCACAACTACACTATTTTTCTTCTACTACCCCCACCCTATGTTCTCCATTTGCCAGCTAGTTGAGTTTCTTTTTAGCCTTCTCTTTTCTGACCCAACCCACTCTCTGTTTCGGTTGCTTCAAATACACTCCTTATCTTCAGATCCTTCTGCCTAACTTCAACAACCTCCATCAGGTCCCAGTCTGCATTTCTTGAAACATCAAGACAAGATGTCACTTGTCGTCTTTCAGTTTGAACAAGGCAGTAGTCCTGCTCTCCACTTGGCACCAGTACATACCCAGGAGCTAGAGGAGCAGAAGAAAGCTCCCATGATCCAAGAGGAGGTGATTACAGACTTTCTTGCACAATTAGACACTCAAAAGTATATGGAGCTGTATGGGATCCACCCAAGAGTACTGAGGGAGCTGGTGGATGTGCTTGCCAAGCCCCTTTCCATCATCTACCAGCAGTCCTGACTGACTGGAGAAGTTCCTCTGGACTGGAGGCTGGCTGATGCTGTGCCCCTCTACAAGAAGGGTCAGAGGAAGGGTCCAGGGAACTACAGGCCTGTCAGTCTGACCTCAGTGCAGGGGAAAATCATGGAACAGGTCATCTTGAGTGCTATCATGAAAAATATGCAAGATAACTGGGTGATCAGGCCCAGTCAA
>WAAB01009906.1:7433-50418 GCA_013389865.1 Piaya cayana
AGGGAGGTGGTTGATTCACCTTCCCTGGAGGTGTTTAAGGCACAGGTGGGCGAGGTGCTAAGGGGCATGGTTTAGTGTTTGATAGGAATGGTTGGACTCGATGATCCGATGGGTCTCTTCCAACCTCGTTATTCTATGATTCTATGAAGACTAGTTTTCATTATCAGAAGTGAGGATATGCTGAATAAGGAGCTTAAAATTCTTGGGAAAAAAGAACCTCAGAATTATTAAGTAGTCATGCAAACACACAGAGTTTGTCACACAAACTTTGTATCAGGATACACAGCCCTTTTGCCCTCACCTCAGCCACCAGTAAGCTAGAGAAACATGACTGAGTTTCATGAAATTGTTTGTGATTAGGCTTGAATAATTGGCATCAGACTTTAGCTCCAACCTTACAAACTTTTCCCTAAGTTTCTAACAATTTTTTTTTCAGTTGCAAAGAGCCACCAAGAAAAGAGCTGCCACAAAAGTATTGTCTTGATTAAAATATAACTCACAATCCAAACACCCCAAATAAAGCATTCCAGGAATTAGTTTATTTGACAGAAAGTATTAATAGAAAACCTAAAATATTTGGTGGAAATATGTTTTGTTTATTAGTATTTTCTCTTAAAACCCTGGAGAAATGTAACCTTTTTGTGCATGTGTACCTATGCCTCACTGCAACAATGAGAGAGACATAGACCCGCTGCAGTCTGGAACCCCTGTGCCTCTCATTTCCTTTACAAAATAAGAAACCTTTGTCCCTGCTTGGTGGGGAAATAGCTTTGTGCTGGAATCAATGCATGTAGGCAGACGAATCAGCTCAGGATGTGCATAATTACAGCTAAGAAGTCTTTCAGAGTGTCTGGTATGGCCTTCTGCCAGTTTGCTTGATAGGTAGTCCTGGTTAGTCGGAGAGGTTTTTTTATTGGGAAGCAGGAGAGGGATACAATTTGTTTGCTGAAATTGAAGAAACAGCTATGAGGAAAACAGACTTAGACATAAATTAGGGCTTCAATCAGTGTGCCAAGATTGACTGTTGAGAGATAATCACTAAAGCTGACTGCTGCATGGAGCTTCATGGGTTTAGGATACTTAGCAAGCTGGAGAAGAGAAAACAAGAACATGAAGAACAGAAGATGAACTTTCAGAGACAAGCTCACTAGGAAAGAACTTTTAGTTTAGATATTTTTAATTTTAGTTTCGTTCTTGAAGTTAAAGCAGATTTTTTTTCTCTTAGTTCTTAGAAGAGAAATTAAAATTCGTGTCCTTGCCAATTGGTGTCTTAAGAGGACTATGCATTCAGGAGTAAATTTATTTGCTCTACCTTTTTCATAATTTTCCCTACTGCAAAATATATATTGGATAATTTCTCTTATTGCTTACAGTGCATACTGTAATATATACCTCTATGATGTGGCTAATGTTTCTATGGGAGAACTACACTACAGTTTCTGCAAACTTCCAAAATCCACTATATTAATGTCGAGGAAGAGGAATTACATTACCCCTCTTAATGGTGAATTTGAGTTTTACAAAGAATTTCTGCAAGAGATTCATGACCTGCTCACTTCTTTGAACCTGCCAACTCAGGCAAAACCAGAATGAGGTCATCCCTTTCCAGTGGCTGAAAATTTTATGCTGTGCTACTGTTTTGAGTATCTTTTCTTTTCCGTTAGGTTCATGTTTATCTCTCTCCAGACAGGCATTTTTTTTTTTAAATTTAGTCTAGAAAATTAAAAACAAGACATATTGCCAGGAAAAAAAAATATTAAAACTTGGTTATTCAGTCTGTTTATCTCAGTTGGAATTACTAATGGTTGTTTTCCTTCGGCTCTTTGGCTGGTACTTCTTCTCTAATTTGAGTTTTAAAACTTCATAATAATATTTAAACTTCAAGTAACAGTAGTATCTAAACATCCTAAATCTTGAAGTGCAGATACTTAAGTACTTAACTTTGTCTTCAATGTTGCTCAGTAGGCAAGTTTATAAACTTGTTATGACTGTTTCTGGGAAAGTGATAATACCAATTATGTTTAATCCATTAGTAAATTTGAATTGCTTGAGGGCAAGTTAAAAAACTACACTCATGTGCATAAGTGTAGCATATATTAAATAATAAAAATATTATTTTCTTAAAACAAAATAGCAAATGTCTGACATTTCCTCATGATGGTCTTGGCCCACTGCTTCTGAGTTGGTTATTAACGGTTCAAAAGAAAACATAAAACGAACACACAGGTAGTTCTCAAATGGAGGACAGATCAATTATGCAAACAGGTTTCTACAGCTGATAAAGAGTGTACTTATGAAGATTTTGCTTCTCAATAAAGTTATAGGGAATGCCAGAGAAAAAGGGTGTCTACATACGGAACTGTTTCCTGGAAAAGTGATTCCAAGATAGGCGCTAGGACATGATCCTTAGCAAATCAAGTGCCAACCTCAAACGTGGTGGTGTCATTGAAGGTAAACTCAGTACCTGGATCTATCACCAGAGGAACATTAGCAGTGGTTGATGATAAGGAGGTGGTATTAGAGTCCTGTTCAGAGTAGAGACCACTACTGGACTAGTTTGTCCAGATCTGTTTTCTCTTCAAACAGAAATATCAAGCAAATCCAAAGCATTCTGAAAAGAAATATGAGAATTCAAGTTTAGTTTCAGGTGTGATAATGGGCCTAAATAGTTTACATATTGAAATATTGCAAAGCTGATGAAGGTACTTTTTGAAAATACCAACAGAAAATATGAAATCTGATGGTACACACTGCATGCAACTTCTGATTGATTTTAGGGGCCAGGCCTGATGACTCACTCTGTGAACTTCTGCAGCACTCTGATCCTTATTTTTATGCTTTCTGTGGACTGTTTGTTATGTTTGAGTGTTTTACAGAATTAAACTTGACAAAATCCCATCTAATAAGGACAAGGACTGGAAGTTCTTCCTCTCCTTATTCCCATTTCTCATTTTGTTAAAATGTTGTTTACCATTTTCCTTTGTTTCTTAGCAGCTTCACATTCTTTCAGATGACCTTTCTTCTATTTGTCTTCAGATGTGGCTAAAGCCAGCTCTGTTGAGATAATTAAATCATATCCATTTTCCTCTCTTTCCCAGTCTGCATTTAGTTATCTTTCTTCTGTGAAACCATGTGATTGGAAGCTGTCATATTACAGCTTTTTCCAAGCTGGCAGTAATATTTCTCTACCACTATCTTCTCACATATTATTTCTTCAGCACCTTTCAGGAGATCCCCAATGTACCATCCTTTTCCAAGGTCTCTTCATAGTTTGCTTCTACCTTCAGATACTTTTTGACTCCAGGTTAGGGAGAAGTCTGTCTAGAAATCTNTTTCTACCGTCAGATACTTTTTGACACTGGTCACTATTTCTAAGGCTTCATTTTCTTTAGTTTCTCCTCCTGTTAGGTCACACTGTGCCATCACTTAGTAAGCAGGATTCTTGATTGAATTTAGCCAGTAGTTAAGTGGCTAAGCATCACTCAAAATGTTTATAACTCATGTCACTGCATCTTTTAGTTGTTTCAAATAATCTTATGTTTCCTAGTTTAGTCAATATTTAAAAACAAAACACAACCCCCCATAGTTTTTCTGGTTTTACTTGCAATTGTTTATTTTGTTTCATACATTCCAGCTACAGTTTGGGACTACAGAAGCACAGTCCCTCCCTCTGTAAGAGAAGACCATGGTTGTGACCACCTAAGGAACATGAACATACATAAATCTACGGGACCTGTAGAGACAAGATTAATGGTTTTAAAATAAAATAGTGAATTGACACTAGATATAAGGAAGAATTTTTTTATGTTGAGAGTGGTGAAACACTGGCATATGTTGCCCAAAGAGTCGGTAGATGCCCCATCCCTGGAAATGTTTAAGGTCAGGTTGGATAGGGCTCTGAGGAACCGGATCTAGTAGAAGGTGTTCCTCTCCAAGACAGGGGATTGAAACTAGATGTTCTTTAAGGTCCCTTCCCACCCAAACCATTCTAAGATTCCGTGATTATTCTTTTACATTTTCTAGTAAATATTTTTCTTGTTTTCATTCCTAAAATTTTTAAATGGTCCTGTTATGAACAGTCCTTACAACTGTCCTAGATTGCACTTATTTCTAAAATTCTCAGTTTCCTCTATGTATACTTTTGTTTCTTACACATATTCAACTTACAGAGTCCAGAAGAAATGTCAGGCATCTGTTGAAGAGCAAAAGAGAAGACAACCAAAGTGATCTAGATTTAAGAAAGAATAGCAGAATTAGGGGGTATTGTCCAGGAAGAAACATACATTTGGGGAAGAGGGTACATACTGGTCTTCAAAATACTGAGTGCTTTGTTAACAATTACAACAGAGCAATTGTACTTCTAAAATGATAAATGAAATGGGTAGGTAAGCAGTCTTAAGCAGCAGAAGAAAATATTTGTTTAGCAGCAGAATTTCTTACAGATGGAGGTGGTAGACACTGAAAATCTATAAGGTTCTTAAAATGATGGACAATCAATGGAAGGAAAAACACTACAAGGATTAAAAACAAAGACTGGCTCTTAGGAAGTCACTGGGTCACAAATAGTGTGGTGCTGGAAAATCATTCTGCAGAAGCATCCCTAAGACTCTTGCTGGTTTTTTTTTTTTCTTCCCTAGTCATCATACCCTGGCTGCCCACAGGGACAATGTAGAAAGTCATCTGCCTGACCCTGAATGGATATTGCACTCTATGGCATTTTTTCAGGATTTTATAATCTGAACTTGGATGTTTGGAATACAATAAATAATAATATGAATTACATGTTGTTTTTTCTGCATTTTGGGTCACTTAACATTGCACAGAGGCTGGAGCCTCCAGGACAGTCAGCTTTGGAAACTGGACTGGTTTTGCAGTGCCAAAGACACATATCTGTTATGTTTAGTCTGCAGAAATACATGTCCTTGTGGGCTGGAAAGCACATAGTCCTTAAAGAAGTTTCCTTATGAACTCAATCTGCCTGTGTGTTGTATGGCCTTGATTAGAGGATTGTTTTGAAAAATTGGAGGCAAAGAAAAGGTACTGAGAGTCCAAACTTCCTCTCTTCCCCAGACTGTTGTTTAACTAACTGTTGTTTAACTTGACATGTGCCTGGCAAAATGGCCAGAACCATGAATTCTTTCTCAATCTGTGTGGGAAAAAAAATGATCTTCTGTCATGCTGCTTTGTTTATTTAGCACTGACAAGGCACAAAGATGAGGAGGGCTATTGGTCTTGTAAAGCTTGTAGTGTAACAAGTGGAAAGATAACATAATTGGACATCAGAAGAGGGAAAAATCAAAGGATGAAGGAACTGAAGAACCTCATACACTCAGAATCAGCAAGCATTTTAGGGTCAAGACACTCTGCTTCAGTTTCTTTGTAAAATGAGGACATCTCACAAGGCTGCATGCAAATTTGTGAAAGCTAGAAATGCTTATTTTCTGCAGTGATGCACAGAACAAAAAAGTTCCAGAGGAAACCGAATATTCTGTGTGCAATGCAATACAGAGAAGTGTGAGGCCACACAATGGATGAAGAATATGAAAAAAAGAAAAGAAAATTCTTAAACAGCAAGATGGTTCCTTTGCTAAGCACTCTCCATCAGAGGATCTAACTAAAAAAATCAAACAACAAAACCCAAACCAAAAAACAACCTAAGAACAAGTAGAAAGTAGAGAGGCAGTCTTCTGAAGAAAAAAGAAAGATCCTGATAAACAAATATTGTCCTACAGTAGGTCTGTGTTAACAAGAAAGGATGGCATGTTACTTATTGGGTTTTATTTTTCCTCTGAGAAGTAGGGATTCATGCTCTTTTAGATGCATCATTTTAACACTGGCAGTTCTCAAGGATCTTAATGGTTGTTCTTCCACCCTGGCCTAGGCATGTCTTTTTGTCCTGTTCTCATCTGAAAACTTTAATTATAGTTGGGCTACTCCTGGTAGGATTTATTAGAACCCTTACCTAACTGGGATCCTGTGGGGTAGAAGACAGCTCACTGAGCATAAGGTTAAAATCCACCAGCCTGTGGATTTCATCAGCCTTTGCTGCAAAACCTTTGATGTCTAAGACATCTGACTCTAAAAATAGAGATGGCAGATCTTTTTAAGATAATAATTTTGTCTCAAAGTCAAGGTAGCGGTTTATTTTAACTGCCATTGACTGCTAGATTAGTGACATAAGGAATCAGAGTACTAATCCCACAGAATAAAAACCCAACCCAATTCAAACCAACACAACTGTCTTTCGCCTGTTTATCTAGGTCTTTATGTCTCTGGTCACTTTCAGGAACAGTAAAACCAGTAACATTTCTTTGCATAAAATGAATGTTGAAAGATTAGGGAGCCACCATTGGCCTCCTTTTACACATGGGATGTGAAGATAATAGAGCTTGTCCCTGCAGCCAGCACTAAGTTTTTGGCAGTGATTTGTGAATCATCCTTCTTCATATGGAAAAGATCTCTTTATCAGTCACTGGTGAGTTAACTCTCTTTCACTGACAGACCAAACATACTTGGACTGTGAAGAACCTTGGCGATTTTTACCTGTCATTTGCCATCACAATGTCAGTCATTAGCCTTAGTCAGAGGGTACTGTTGACCTTCCTGGTTCACCTGCTAAATATGCCAGTTAACATGAACTGGACTTCTCCCCATTTTGTCTTTCTTGGTAAAAGGAGCTTGCTGTGAAACTCTCCAAAGCCACTTCATTGGCCTCCTTCAAGTACTTCAATATCATGCTTACAGAAAAAATGCTGGTGGCCTTGTACCACCTATTATAGCTACTAATATCCTTGATATCAATTGCCTTGACTTCAGATCGTTCTACTGTCTTTCCTGTCTTTTGTAAAGATGGAAAATTACATTCAAGGATGATGCTAGCCAGTGGTGATGGTGGAGTGGTTACTCGGATATATAAAAAACCCCTTCCATCATTCTCCTTCTGTATTTACTCATTAAGAATGTTTCTTTTAAGTATTTTTTTTAAACATAAACATGTGACTCTTGGTATAAAACAGTGATGTCTTTTTAGATATAATATTGCCAGACCTTTTCCATATTATGTTAGTTTCATTATCTTTGGAATGAAACCAAAGCCAAAGCAAACTTTCTAGTCCCCAGGCTAGGTTACCCTAATGAAATGACATTTCTAGGAAGTTTATTGTACTGTTCAGAGTTATTTCATCCTAGTGCATTGAAACAACAGGAAGAAATTTTTAATGTAACAAATAGTTTAAATAAGAAGCAACTCTATAAATTATTCCTTTTTTTTTTTTTAACAGACTGGTACAGGTGAGTGACAGAAGGGCAACAGCTGCAATCGCTACAAAACTTTCAAATATTCAACTTTTCAAATATTCAAGTGCAGTTGTAATTGTAGTGATAGGACTAGGGGCAATGGGTATAAACTGGAGAAGGGCAGATTTAGACTACACATAATGAGGAATTTCTTTACAATGAGAGTGGTGAAGCACTGGCATAGGTTGCCCAGGGAAGTAGTGGTTCCCTGGAGATGTTCAAGGCCAGGTTGGATGGGGCCTTGGGCAGCCTGGTCTGGTAGGATGTCTCTACCCATGGTAGGGGGGTTGGAACTGAATGATGTTTAAGGTCCCTTCCACCTCAAACTATTCTATGATTCTATAATGATGCTTGCAAACATTGTGGGAGATAAAATGGATAAAATATAAAATACTACCAGGATATTTAAGATGCATATTCCAATTTATCATCACAACAATTTGTTTGATTGTAGCTATAACAAAGAGAAGTTACTTTCAGTATATATATGTCTGTCTTTATAAATGCATAAGCACATGTACTGTGTATTTCTGTTAGAACATTGAAATATAGGACTCATATGATGCACAAGTTTGCCTAGAAGATGAGATAAACTGTTGTAGTACTCTTGCATTAGCAGTGCTTAGTAAGTGATGCCTATTTTTGTTTAATGAGAGGATGTGGTGACCACCCAGGTGCTCAGCACTCCCATCCAGGCATGACTGTTGCCCTTGCAGTATATCTTACCTGACTGGAGCATAGCAGATGATGATTGTAACAAACTAGTGGAATTGCAGCTTTCAGCTAAAGAGGTAAATATTTCTATTAGTGCAACAGATGATACTGTTCAAACTCCTTTGACACACACATGTATTTATGTATTTGCTAATCCTACTAAGCCTCCCAGAAACAGTTCCATAGGTTTTGAGGTGACTCTGGCTGTGAGCTCCTTTCTTCCTTCCTTCCTTCTCTGCCCAAAGTTGCTGAGACACCGAAATGTTCCTTGAGAACTTTATCTCAAGGTGAAGGCTGCAGAACGTTGCTGGACTCCCTGTTCTTCACTCACTCAATACGCAGGACTATCCCTGGTCTGCAGGCTTCTACCTTCGTCATTCATCCTTTGAGTCTGCTAAACCTGAGCCTTCCTTCAGTAACACTGATCTAGGGAGTGTTACCCCTCAGGACAGAGAGAAGGGACCTGTAGTTTGCTTCTAGTGCCATCTCCTTCCAGCTGCAGGATAAGAAAGTCTATGCAGAGACCATAGAGGACTGGGAGGAGGCATAGATGTAGCACTTGGAACAGAAGCAGAACATAGGCCAAAATTCATGAATTCTGCAATAGACTGGTAATAGAGTTTTGTTGGTACAATGTTTAAAGCTAGTACTACAGTATTACCTTATTGCCCATCACTGAATTTTTAGTTAAAAGAAGGCAAGGAAATGTCTGCTTCACAGAAAACATTGGCATTTTGAATAAAAACTATCCTCCAGAATTGTTCCAAAGTGGAAATTACAAAGATCTTGTTTTGGAAAACATAAAGCTGTTTTTAACTTTTATAGTTACGTTTCATAATGCTTCATTAACATTTATCACATCTTGAAATGTATCACAGCATGTTAGAAAAACGACTGTGAAATTCTGTATCTCAAATTACAACAGCCATAGACTACTAATAAAAATACCTGATTTTCTGGATCCATCTGTGTCTACTGTAATAATGTGACATGTCACACAAAAGAAGAAGGTAAGCACCTGGTGAACTAATTTAAGGAGCAGCTGTTTTCAACTAGTTTTATTAGCTTGCAATGCTAGCAGCTGGGACTGCAAGTGAGAATTTATTCTTTCTATTTGTGCTCTTCCACTTGTGGCAGAGCCAAGATATGACTTCTGATCTTTCCTTTTGCTGCCTGAATTTGGCATTGTTTAGTGCACTGGAGTTTCAGTAGTGTATTTACACTCCAGCCTACCCTGGAATCTGGTGGTACAGAAATACAGGTTCTCTTTGGACTGAGGACAAACCTCATAGGTGCAGCATGAGATGCCACTTGGTAATAAGCTTTAGATCTAATAGTCATCCTCAGTGATCTGGCATTCATTCCATTCTTTTTCTTAGTTGCTTCACTACCATCATGAACTGTATTTTGATTTTTTTGAGTGACTTGATTATCTGTATCCAAAAGAAAAAAACACTTCAGGAAGGGCCTACTTCCAAAAAAAAAAAGACATGACATCATTACAGAGATCAAGTGTTATAGATTTATCAAGTTGCTGTATGTCTCGAAATTTTAGACGGGCAGCTCAAGTCCTCAATTTACATCAAGACAGAATGTTTTGGTGGAAGATGTATCCAGGATGGTTTAGATGGCAGGTAGCTCTACTTGCAGAGAAACCTAAAGAGAAAGTTTTGGTGATTTCCTTTAGCAACGTGTAGTGAAACAAAGAAAAGAGAAAAGCTTTGAGAATGTAAATGAGCTGCAACCAAGGAGGAAAAATCATTTTCTGCTGAAATAGGTTTTTCCTATTAAAAACATAAATTCTTGTCAAACAAATCTTATTGATATACTTGAAAATGCTAGTACCTTAGTACCTTAGTGTTCCAGCACCCTCCCTTTAGACAGTGGGGAATGTTATCTGATGAAAGACTGGCATTGAACTGAAAAATTTATTTCCTTTGGGAAGCAATTTAATTACAGAAAAATGTTTTTCATTTTCACAGAGAATTGACTATATCTTGTTTGTTTATTTCTTTTCATTTCTGATGTCAATTGGTTACCTTTACTGGCAGGAAAATATAAATGCATTTCATTCCTAGCAAGCATATTTCACTTTCCTCTAATGTCTCTCAGCCAAATAGCAAAATTTGATTTGTATTAAATTAGTGAAAAATGATAATGTTTACTGACCTTTGTATTTTAAACATCTTTATGAATCCTTCTCCTCTACATTTTTTAAGTTTAATTATTATTAACTGTTTGGCTGATAGTGCAATACACATTTTTGGCTTCCAAAGCAGATGATGATAGCTTAAGTTCCACTGAGAGTACAGGACAATAAAAAGTACATGCAGAAAATCTACTCAAGAATACTTGTTATATCATTCATTATTTAGGTGATTTAATGTGCTTCGAAGTGTCTGAGAAAAATACTTCTGCTTTTTAATAACATTTAAAGAGTGAAATTTTTTTTAGGCAACAAATTACCAAGTAAGGAGAAATTGCTGCTGTAATTCCAAGAGGCCAGCATAATAGGATATAGATGTTATTCTTCTATTCTAGCTTATAAAGTGATCATAATACTTTATGCAAAAAAAGGATGAATAATGATTGAAGAATTCTTACTTGTGGGAAAAAGAACATTTTTTTTCCGAATTAGTTGTATCTTATATATTTTCCCTGAGATGAACATTGTAAATACTGAACTATTAATTTTGTATGTACATTAACTGAAGAAAGCATGTCATTATCATCTACACTATTTCTTTGGTTTTTACATCAGTAGAGCTAGACTTGCAGAAAGAAAAAATGTGTGAAAAAAACAAGAACTTCCTGATACTGTAAGTATTTGCAAAATGTGTTTATTCATAAAGAACGTACACTTGCATTTTCTTATCAAGGGATCTAGTACAAAAAAGGATTATCTTTGTTTGTGTTCTGTGCTTTTTTTCATCAGCTACAAACCTTGATACTCTTATTTGGGGCGCACAGTTTTTCTGTTTCTTTCATCAGTTCCTTTTGGTTTTAGCTTGCAATACTTTAATGCACAAATGTAAACTTTGCTCTTCTTAATATAGGGCAAACCCTGTCCTGTATAAATTCACCTTTGGCACACTTGCCTTTTGGAGCAGTAGCATGCCTCTTTTCTGGAGATATGTCTTTTCAATAACCTTTTTGATTGTTGGGCCAGTGACACAGTTTAGTGGTGGACTTGGCAGTGTTAGGTTTATGGGTGTACTCCATGATCTTAAAGGTCTTTTCCAACCTAAATGATTTTGTGATTTTGTGAATTCTTCTCTTAAATTAGAGAAAAGAGACAAGTGACTTTGGTTACAGCCCTTAGTTTCAGTGACACTTAAAATAATCCACAGTGGCACTGTTCTCAGGGGAAAGCCTTTGGCAAACATATATTGGACTTGCAATATAGAAAGTTGACTGCAGCAAATTTTTCAGACACACCACATAAATAAGGAAAAAGATAACACTGCTGTCTTAAGACATGGTCAGGATGATATTAAATGGTTGTGTTAATAGTTCACATACTGTGTAGTTGAGAGGTGTGGCTGCCATGCAAGAGTATTTTTTCTCATTTCTGAAATTGGTCTCACACAAACTCAAGATCTACCTTTCAAGAGGCTCTTGATTGGCTCAGTTTAATTAACCTCAGCAGAAAACTGTTTCATTAATTTGCAAGGGTTTGTGTAATGCTTGTACCTCCAGAGGAATGAAGAACATTAACATTAATCTAAGTCTTTATTGTACAATGAGTAGACCTTCAGCTTCTCTCAGAAGACTGTCTAGTGAGAAAGGCCAAAATAGATTCAGATAACTAAGACTTGTTCTAACTTTCAACTTAGATACTCTGCAAAATAATGGCATGGTTTGAAAAAAAGTCATAGTATCAGTTACAAGCATATCTCTCTATGCAATAAAATCCTCTAGATATCCACTAACGCATGTGTTATTAAACTTTAAATGAATTTAAAACTAGCAGCATTTTGCCTCAAGGTTTTTCATAATGACTGTCTCTAATAAAACTGCTTACTCAGAATACTGAGAACAAGGAGAAATAACCAGACATGTTTTCTTCACAGTCTAACTGACATAATTCCATGCACTACAATATTGTTGTTTCTCGTTTACTCCTGTGCAAGACTTTGATTCAGCAAAGCACTTACACATGTGCTGAAAGACCTTACAGAGCAAATAAATCCTTTTACTTAACTGTAAGCTAAGTTAGACTGGACGTCAATGCTTGGTATAGTTCAAGATAAATGTGTGCCTAAGACCTTTACTGGATGAAAACCTAGTTGAATAAAATACAGGATTGGAGTATATCCCCTGTAATCTTCTCCATAGCACTCACAATCTTTCTTCTCTAAACTATCTTGCCTGATATTGTTTATCTTGTCTTAGCCCTAAATGCAATATGATCCACAGAAAGTTCCACATGTAATTGTCCTTCATGAAACTGAACAGGGAGTGGGGATCTTCTAACACTGTGAGACCGGCTTTGTATGTTCTGTGAGGCTGGCAATAAGAGTTAAATTTGCAGTGCAGTTAATTGCCGAGTAAGAATATTAAATATTACTTCTACAAAAATAGCTGACTTCTGGAGTAAGTCCCCATATTTGTGACAATAATAGACTTGTTATCAAGAAAGTTCAAGAGTACTTTAATTAAAAAGGGAGACAAACATTATATTCAATATTAAATTGGAAAGAAATCATCAGAAATAACTTAGAAATTCTGCCCCCAAAACCTGCTACTAAAAATGGAAGCAGTGGTGAAGTCAGGACTGTGCCTGACTGTTGAAAGCCCTGGGTGGTAGTCTCAAGTTATTGTAAAAATTGCTGGAAGATGTGTTTGAACTGGAAGACATTTTCTGACAGTGGATTATTTAACAGTCTTCCACTTATTACAATAGATATTATACAGTCCTTTTCATAAAACAGCAGAGCTCTAACATTTAAGAAGTTCTTTTTTCCTCACACTACTCTTACTGGAAAGCTGTTCCAGCCTTTTGCTTCACCTTGTCTGGTATCCAGGTCAAATTTAACTATGGGCAGGGTATAAATATTTATTCATGTACTGGTGTTCTCCTTTACTGAATGAGTGGCAGAGTGCTTTCCCTCACTAACGTTGACTTTTTTACTGCCAACTGTACTTGCTTTGTCTCACTGAATCCCATACCACCATTCTTCTCCAAGCTAAGCAGATCTTGCTCTTTCACCGTGTTTGTATTACTTCTCAACTCCCTGACAAATGCTGCTGTGTAGCATGGTCAACTTTTCTGCCTTAAGCCTGTATGACTGGCCTGGCATGTTCCTGTCATTGCTTCTGTGTTTTGGTGTTTGTTTTGTTGCTTGATTTTTTTTTCTGGTACTGTTTCAACCTTTTATCTGCATGTGGGCTGGGCATTTGGAGATTTTCACACCTCCAACAGCAGCACATACTGCATTTCCGATTCCCTATCCATACAGGCAGCACTTGAAAGCAGCCTTGGGCACTTTTAGAAGGTAAACTTTTAAAGACAGAGTAATTAGGGGAGAAATATCTGAATAACTCTTTTCTGCATTTCCATGGAAATTTCATTCTCAAATGTGGAGACAGCAGTGAGCTGCCATGGAAGCAGACTTCATGAGTGATCTGAGCAAGCTTTACAAAGACAAATGTACCTCAGATTAAATGAGAGTAATAAAGTTGGCTAAGGCGTTTTTATAAGAGGATTTTGAGATGTGACAATGTGAATAGACAAAGAATGAATTCTTCCTCTGGTGGGAATTTCTAGCACCTGGGATACCTAACCAAAATTTGCTCACTTTTTATCTTGATGTATCAAAAGTGCTTTCCTGATTTTACTTTTTTTGATCATGGATAAAAGTCAGCTTTCCTTCTCAGAGCTCCCTTCTTAGGTTTGTGTCCTCCTTTGCCCTTGTCTTTCCAATTTTTTCCTGTTTCACTAACTTTGTAATGAGAGTGCAAACATCATTTTGGCAGAGTTAATGTGGAAGAATGTGCCAAACTCTTGGATCTGCAGTCTTGATGCTTTTAACCTTACACTCCTCCAAGGAAAGACTTTTTCCAAGAATTGAGGAATTATGAATGTTTACTCAATGTTGATATTTATGATGTTTGTATAAACATGTTGTTGGATGCTGTACTGTAGACTTCAAGAGTTTCTGTAAACTATGCTCTGTAAACTGTAAGAACTGAGGTTTGTACTGTAATTGTTTAAAATTTTTCAGTTAACCATGACTGACGTGGTCTCAATGAGCACTTGGGAGACTTGGATACTGCAGATTATTTGGCACTGACATTTATGCTCTGACATTGAATCAGGATGCCCTGGCACAGTGTTAGTATGTACCATGCCACCTTGAGATGCAAGCTACTGGAGATGTAAAAGAATGTTTTTTCTCTTGTCTTAAATTATTGCTGTGCATTCTTAACCTGCTCTCTCCCTCTACCTGACAAAAGACTTTGCTGATATTATGCATTTCTTGCCCAGTTTTCACTCATTTCATGGACTGTTCCATTATTTGATTATTAATGATTCCACTAGAGCTCCGGTCTCTCTTTGAAAGATACTTGTTCATGAAGTGTGTATCACAAGGGATTGTTTTTCAGTGGTAGTGTTAGTGTGATTGCTCAGTAACTCCAACTCTGTTCAATAGTTTTTATTCATGGTCTAGAAGCATTTATAATCTTTGGTGCAATGCTGTACTCAAATTGGCAAATGCAGTAACCTGACATACAAGCAGAGGAGTATTCTGTAACGTATTAAGCTAGTTGTACTCTTACCTACATTAGTGAGTTTGTTTGGGATGGTTAAATAAAAAAGAAGGGATTTCTTCAGAAGGATAGATAAAATATCTGCTAAAATTCCTCCAACTCTGGAAACCTTGTCTTGGAGGAAAGAATTAAGAACTAACTGCACAGTCCATTCTGTTAACCAGAAAACATGTAAAAAGGTGACTTGATAGTAAGTTACAGAAACTGAAGAGAAAAGGGATTTCTGAGGTAGATTCATTTCCTTGTAAGAGCAAAATACGCGGCAATGCCAGCTCTCCCAAAATGGTTTTCGTCCTGTTTGGTCTAAGATTATGGCACATCCACAAAAAAGAAAGAAAGAAGCCAAAGAAGCTTGGTAGGTTGTGTTTATGTCCCTCTTCCAAAGTTTTAAACTAAGAGTACCAATTTTTTTTTGAAGAAGAACTACTCAAGCTCAGAGTTGACTGGCCAGATACAGAAATAATTGATTGAAAAATTCTGGAATGCCAGTTTGGGGTACATAATAGTGTCTTTAACCTCCAAAGTCAATGCAGGATACATCTTAAGCCTGTGATGTTCTTCCAACCTGGTGATTCTATGATTCTATGACCCATCTTCACTCCTAGGAAAATAAAGGAAAGGCCCAAAAATTCAGTGGAAGATGGAGTAGACCTAAAATGTCTTAAAAGATGGTATGTGCTCATGATTGCTAGGTATGTGGTTCAATTCTGTAATAAGTGTTCAAGAAAAATCTTACAAACAGTTGGATACGTAAATATAACTGACATTTCTCTCAAATTGTCATGGAATGCACTCCAGCTGTATTTATTATACACATTTTCCCCATGTGCTATGTGCTTGCATTCTTTTATGATGAATGATGTTGCCCTGTGTTGGAGTTGTCAAGCTATCTTGTTTAAATCAGGAATGTGTAGGAGGTTATTTGAGGACAAAACACTGTAAGACCTCCTGTCATATTTTTTAACATGTTGCATGGAGCTGAGCAGTGGCCAAATGTCTTGGTTTAGGAGAGAGTTTTAATGGAAGCAAACCACATCCTGTTAATGCTACCAGTGCATTGGTGCCTTGCTGCTCATTTTGTTGTGTCCAAGAACCAAGGATCAGATCTTCATTCATTGCTTTCTGACATTTCATTTGAAGTCTTTGTGCATAAATTTTACTTTTCTTGTAATGTAAAGTGTAGGCCTGGGCCCTGTCTAATACCCCTTGACACTATGGCAGCAGTAAATAATTCATTACCATGAAACACTGCAGCTTCATTGACATTAATAAAGTTGACTCACCCAAATCTGGAGAAACATTTCACCCTAGGGAGGCCTCAAAGTCCATCAGAGAGCATAAAAGAAAACAAGCTGATCTTATGGTATGCATCAAATGTAAAGATCCAGTTTCAAAAAAGGAAAGAAATGACACAACATGTAATGCCATAAAAGTCATATGCCATCGCACAAGATATTGCTTTTACTCACACAGCACAGATGTTGAGTTACATATGTTTTGATTGCTATTTTACCCTTGTGTTGTGACTACATACTAGATTTTTAGGAAAAGTGATAAAAAGGCGAACAGCATGTAGCTTAAGTGTAATGAGAAAGTTTCCAAGAAATACAAGAAGTTCATTTGTGGGGAAATCTCTATTTCTGGTTACTTCTGTGACTGCAGTTTTCTCCTGAACAATTTGGATTTTGAAATTTATTCTGCATTTCTTATTCCAATGCAAATAAAAAATAAACCAGCATCCCAGACCTCCTTCTCCTAGATGATCCTCCCTCTTCCTGCCAGCATCTCTGTCTGTATTCATTGACCTCTCTTGCATTCCTGGCTGCACAATGGTTCACTTGGAGACTGCTTCTTTCCTTGACCCCAATGAAGATCAGCGGTTAGGGAACTTTCCTGGAATACAAATCCAATGGCCTCAGTTCTTTGAGAAAGGTTCATCTCTCCTACCACCAGACAAGTGCTCTAATCACTCAGCTGTTATACAGAAATGTAACTTTTCCTGTTTTCTGTAATGAAATCGGTGCCAACATTTCCTTCTGCTCCCATGAGCTCAGTCTAAAGAGTAGATACTCTGAGAAAGCACACTGGATCAGTTCATTTAGTGATGCAGGTAGAATTTAAGGACCTCTCTGCCTAAATCTAGATTGCAACAGAAGACAAAGTGCCCATGTTGCTCCCCAGACTGTAAGGATGTTGTGCTCACATCACGTGTCACTGCAGGAACTTGCAGAATGGTCACGATATGCTGAGAAACAGAAATACCTGGGAGTTAAGGTGATTTGAATCTGGATCACTCTCAGGTACATAAGCAAAGTTTGAGCACCAGAGATCTTTCAATGTCTGTAACATTATCTACAACACTCAGCAAAGTCCCATAAAGTACAAGGATAAGCTCTGGATGAATGGATTTCAGTGTAGTGGATGTTGATGGCAAGTAGACTCAGAAGATGAGCGTGCAGTCAGGGTGACTTTGCTGATGCAGAAGAAGCAACCTTATCAGAGAAAGTATGTGTCTCTAAGAGAGACTGCCTGCCTTGACAGTGGCCTGTCCAGCTGGTAGGGCAAAGCACAATGAATGTCATATCTGAAAACTGGATATTCAAGAAGGACAAAAGACCAAATGATGTTTAAAAGCCATGTTATAACTTTTCTAATTATTTATGTTATAACTAGCACCTATAGCCACTTCTGAGTGGTCTTACCAAGAAGTACAAGACACATGCTCATATATATCTGGGACTGTCTAAAACAGAAAGAAGACAAAAAGCTTCCAGAGACCTCTGGGAAGGCACGATTGAGCCACTTGCAAACTCAGCCTTTTCTATGGAGGGAGGATGTGTACGTATTAGTGTGGCACTGGTCCCTCTCAACCAATTCAAAACCCTTGGTTGTTTCCAGGGAGAAAGAAAAAGGGGACACTTTCTACAAAACCACATTCCTTGCTCTGTACCTAGATACGATGCAGGATCCAGTGTCAAATGGTACATGAGTCATGTTCTCCACACGCATTACAGTGCTTGGTAAGTGGGCAGTGAAGTATGGTTGCTGATGCGTGAGTCATCAGCTACATGTGAGTGGGCAGTCAAATCCTGCATAAGCTGATTTTTCAGACATTTCTAAGGGTATTTTGAAGTACAGCATATGGCATAGGCAAATTATTTTGGTTTTGTTTGTGCTTGCTGCGGCTTCAGCTTTGGCCGAGGCCCCATGTTATTAGGCATGACATATCCTACAAGCTTTATTTTCTGTCATTCCAGCTTTGACATGCTTGTCTAGAGAATTTCATCATCTGCTTCTCTCTAAGCAGCTTCCACTTCTATTTACATTCCAACATAAATGAGAAAATGAATGGAAATATCAAACAAGATAAACTAAATTATTCCTTCTTCTGTTAGAGATGCTTTGGCATCAAAGTACGGTTCTAGGGAGTTCTAAATTCAAAATTTCCTCAACACTGAGATTTCTCAACACTCCTCCTTGGACTTGGCATCTCCCAGAAAACCAGCCTTGCTCTGCTGCCAGCTGTCACTGCTGCTGCTATCTCAAGGAGCAGCCCTGTGCACCATGATGCAAAGTTTAGAGTGGAAGCTGCCCTGGTGACTCATGAGGGTGTTGTATTTAAAAACTGCTAGCAACAAGGGTTTATTTAAAGCTTTTTCTTAATATAAAATTCAGCATCTGGTGCAACTCCCCCTCCAGAAAACTTCCACCAAACCCAAATCATAGAATAATTTGGGCTGGAAGGGACCTTAAAGATCATCTAGTTCCAATCCCCCTGCCATGGGCAGGGACATCCCACGATGTCAGGCTGCCCAAGACCCCGTTCAGCCTGGCCTTGAACATCTCCAGGGACTGAGCAGCCACAACGTCCCTTGGCAACTTGTGCCAGCGTCTCACCACTCTCAAGGTGAAAGAATTCTTCCTTATGTCAAGCATAAACCTTCTCCACTCCAGTTTATACCTGTTCCCCCTCGACCTGTCACCACAAGCTTTTATGAATAGTCCCTCTTCAGCATTCTTGTAGGTCCCTTTCAGGTACTGGAAGGTTCCTATAAGATATTGTAGCTTTCTCTTCTCCACGCTGAACAAGCCCAAGTGTCTCAGCCTGTCCTCATATGCAAGGTGCTCCAACCCTCTTTGTAGTCCTCCTCTGGACCTGTTCCAACAGCTCCATATCCTTCTTGCGTCGAGGATACCAGAACTGGACACTGGACTCCAGACAAGGTCTCGCATGAGAGATACAAAGGGCCAGATTCACCTCCCTCACCCTGCTGGCCACGCTTCTTTTGATGCAAACATGAGCACCACTTCTTCAGTTTCATGTAACTTACTATCAGGTCACCTTTTACATGTTTCCTGGCTAAGGGAATGGACTGTGCAGTTAGTTCCTAATTCTTTCCTCCAAGACCAGGTTTCCAGAGTTGGAGGGATATTAGCAGATATTTCACCTTCCTCTCTGAGGAGGAACCCCTTTCATTTTTATTTAGCAGACCCAAACCAGACTGGCTACAAATCAGAGCAATCAGAACTGGGGGTGCTGTGGGTGTGGAGATGTCCAAAGGAATCTTTTTTTTTGTGGCAGGGTGTAATTACACACCGTGCACGCACACTCTGTTGCTCCGTGCCAGGCAAAGCCTGCCTCTGCCTCTGGGGACACCCGATGGGGGCAGGATGAAACCCGGAGCCGGTACCATGCGGCCCTTCCCAGCTCGGACCTCGCGCTCAGCTCCTCAGCCCTTTCCCGGGCAGCCCCTTTGTTTTCTCCAGACCCGCGGCACACACGGCTGCTCCCCCACTCCCTTCCTGCTTTTTTCCCCTCTTTTTGTGTATCACATTTCAGCACGGGGGCAGAGCGTGGGGCGGGGAGAACCCCACGAGCGGGATTTCCCCCGTGGGGAAAAGCTCTTTCTGGAGGCCGGGCGGGAGAGAGGAGCCGGTGGCCCCGCGGCCCCGCAACCCCCGGGCCGGGCCGGACAAAGGCCAAGCGCGGAGCCGGAAGATTGGGCGGGGGGTGAGGGGTGGGGAGAGGGGAGGACCGGCTCCCGACGGCAGAAAAACAGGGACCGACCGCTCGCCTCCCCCCGCTAACTCCCCCGCTTAGGTCCCGTCCAGCGGGCGCCCCGCACCATGGCTCTGTCCTGGAGGAGCTGGCTGGCCAATGAGGGGAGCAAACACCTCTTTCTGGTACGGGGGATGCCCCCTCCGGTGCGGGGAGGTGGGCGCCGGGCGTGCCGGGGGGACAGGAGGGCAGCGGGGCGGAGGTGCTCGGGATGCCGGTACCCGGGATGCGCCGCGGCACCGGCTGCTGCCGTTTGCTCTTTCTTAGCAAACCCCGGGGAGGATTCGGGGAGAAGACGAGTCGCCTTGGAGGTCAAGGTCGCCCCGCCTTTGTCCCTTTGTTGCTAGTTTTCACCCAGCTAAAGGTTTAAAGATTTTGTATGTGGAAGGTTTTCCCAGCTCTCAGTAGTTCTAAGGCAGAAAGATAAAGTTTTGGAAAGTTGAATGAAAGTGAAGCTTTCATAGGAGGAAACGTAGGAGCTATTCCTTTTAATATTTTAAAATATTTTCTGATAAATGCTTGAAGTTTTGTTCTCCCATTCCGTTTACATTTCTTTGGAGAACAAGGAGCAGCTGAGAGAGCTGGGGTTGTTTAGCCTGGAGAAGAGGAGGCTGAGGGGAGACCTCATCGCTCTCTACAACTANGATGACTCTAGTGATTCTGTGATTCTGTGTTTATGAAACGAGAGAGTTGTGAGCTTTATGAATGAAATTAACACTGAAAAGTTTGCACTGTGACTTTGACTTACAATCTCTTGTTTCTGTTTCATTTTAGTTTTCCTGGCTCTCCCTCAATGTATGGCTCTTCGGGAAAACCTTCCTGCTCTATTATCAAGGGCTGCAGTATTATTACTTGCATCAGATGTTAGGGGTGAGTGACCCAGTTGTTACTTTTTGCCCTGGAAATTGGGATGTTGGGAGATGGGAAAGGGGCAGAATGAATTTACTAATCAAGGATGACTTAAACTGTACATTACCTTTTGCCCTGGAAACTGGGATGCTGGGCGGTGAGAAAGGGGCATTTGCTAATCAAGGATGAAAGAGACTTCCTGTTAAGTCTTCAAAGTGGGAAAATCAAGTAGGAAATGACTGGGATGTTGGTGGTGGTTGTGTAGGAGGAGAAAGCGAACAGTTGAGAAGAGGCAGCCAAGTGTGAGATGGTTAGACAGTGATCTTTCCTTGTCCTTTCCTCCCTCCCCATGCTCCCAGCTGCAGGCAGGCTCACAGGAACAAACATGCTCCACAGTCAACTGGAGCTCAACTTTCTGTCATCAAAATGCTAGCCAAGTTTATGGGCTGGTGCTGAAAAATTCTTTTTAATCCAGTTACTGTGATACAGGAACGGATAGGATATATTTTTTCACATGACTGATGTCATTGCCATACTAGTCAGTTCTATAAGCTTTTTAGAACTTGCTTGAAAGTAAGTTTACCTGATGTATTTTTCTCTTCTTATGGCTGACTCAGAGTTTTCAAGAAATTGATTTTAGCAAAGATAATGTGAAAAGAATGCGATTACATAAATCCTTCAAGATGATGAGTTCTTGACAGAAGAAAATGTGAAAACGTGTTTAATTTGACCGTAATTTTTAAAGATTTTGCAGACCAGTGCATCCATTTGCAAACTGTTGTTTGCAAGCGGGTTGTTCAGAAAGCAGATATTCTTGGGTCACCATGTTAGGCTAGATGGTATCAGTCAGCAAAATTTCTCTCATTTCAGAAGATGCATCTGTCTTGTACCAGCATATCGTCTGGTCCTTTTCTGGTTTTCTTGTGCTTCAAAATGAAAGGCATAGACAGAGCAATACAATGTGTGTTCAGAACCTGTGACATGATTCAAGCAACACATTCCTTGTCTTGGTCAGGAGATGAGAACCAGGAGACTGTTTGAGTTTGTCTGTGTCTGCTACTGTGGGGAAAAATACCAAAAAATTTTACATACTTTCTAAAATGAGGAGAGTGAAAAATCTGAAAGATACTTTTAGTCAAGATTCTGAAACTCATTTAAAAATTTCGAGAATATTGAAGACTGTAAAACAGCCTTGTACTTTGATTTCTACAGTTTGTCTACATATCCTAAGAATTAAAGTTTTCTCTCTTCAGTGTATTTGTATAAACGTATAAATCACACAGATTGTTTAGCAAGGGTTGGAAAAACTGTTCCCAATTTTAGTCTCTTAAGGAAACACAGTAAGCAAATCCATACTACAGCTGCTGTTACCTTTCACAGGGATTTTTGCTCCTCTTATTTGTCTACATTGGTTTGTGCATTGTGGGCCATTTCAATAACCAGTCTCCTCTCTGTTCTTGAGTGAGTGGCTTGCAATTCCTCTGTGCCACTTATTGATGTTTGAAAATTTTAATGTGAAAATTATTCATTTATAATTCCACAGCTGTTTCTTAATGAACTTTTTTTATAGATACTATAATGAAAATGGATTCATTTTTCCATTCAGTTAACAATGAAGGTATTTTTTGAATAACAGTCTGGCAAGGAGGTTTTTTCTCTATGATAGTTTGAAATCTCCTCAAGAATGTCTACACTGGCAGCACTGAAAGCTTTGCCACAGGTAATTTTATTGTTTACCAAGTAACAGAATGAAGAACAAGAAGAGTTGCTGTAGGAAATTGAATTGTGGTATAAAGTGAAATCTTGGACTGAATATCCTGAATATGTTCAGCTTTGCCATGTTTCCATGCTATGACTTCTTTCTGATGTGAAGAAGGAGAAATATTGAGGTTATCCTTTGCTTCAGTGGTCACTGGAGTGGTTCACTTTCATTCAACCTCCTGAGAAGGAGGCTCAGTGTTATTTATTGCTGATTGCATCCTCTGTAACCTGGAACAAGATACATAGCACAGAATTTTAAAATTATTCAGGCACCTAACTCACTCAGTCTTTCAGTGACAATCTTTCTCATCCTTAATTCTGCACCTGTGAAAATACAGTCAGAGCATGGTGATGTCCTGGGATTGCAAAGAGAATAAATATGTCAAAGGCACCGATGTGCTAGGAGGTTAATCAGCCTATACTATGCTACTAAATTTATTGATGAAATTTATTTTCTGTTAAATTACCCTGATTTGCTCAGTTTGAGTCCTGTTGATGAGACCATGAGCTCTTCACTGTGGAATCACCATCCCTCGAGGTTTTGAAAAACTAATTGGGCAAGCTCTGAGCAAACTTAGTCTGAGTTTGGTGTTGAACCTGCTTAGAGCAGGTGTTTGGAACAGAAACATCCTGAGGTCCCTTCCAACTACAGTAATTCTGTGATTATATGATTCTTGCAGTGTAAGTTTGACCAGAAGCTAGTGGGTGTGAACCCCTTCCCTGTACTTCTACCTTGATGAGCCATCACTTTGGATACTTAAATTGCTCTGTAATACTGCAGATAGTAGTCTTACCATATGAATACATTCATTGCTACTGGTTCAGGAACATGATTCATTATTTAAGTTTTTCATAGTTGTACAGATGTTAACTTCTGGCCTTACAGTGCTTGAAGAAAAGCCTGGGGAACACCCAACAGGCATGGATTTCTTATAAAGAAGTGTGACAAAGATGAAAGGAATATTCTCATCTTTGAGTTCATGATGGATACTATAAGATGTAGTAGGCATGAATTACAGAAAGGCAGATTAATAGATTACTTGCCATTGCTCCAGAGTCTTCATTGTTGGAGATTTTGTGTCTGTTCAATCAGAGAAATTGTTGGGATGATTAATTTCTTTGCAGATTCCAAGATTCAGAAATCTTCAGATTAGTTGGCTGTTTTTTTCCCAGCAAGTTCTCTTGCATCTAACCAACAAATTCAGTCCTAACTCCAGTACTGGCCTTACTATAGAACTCAAATCTTGCTTTTAACAGCATTAAATGAAATACCTGTTCCATGTTGTTTGAGTTCCTCATGAACAGAAAGAGTGTTGAGATCATTTTGTCGTGGCATAAAAGGTCTCTTTTCCCGTATTCTCTCTCTAGTCCCTGCTCAAATAACCCTAAAGTAGTCAAATGGATGTTAATGCAAGAGATAAGCTTCTGAGTTTCACACCAAAGTGGAGAAAATGCATTCTCGGAAGGGTCTCTTTGGGAGAAGATTGAATAACTGCAAGTGGGACTGAAAAGAAAAAGTGCCTCACTCTTTTATCTATGTGGTTGCTGTTTTCTTACTCTGCAGTACTGTGCATCACGTTTATTTCATCTATATTCACTGCTTGAAATATGTCCCAGATATTCCAGTAACTTGCATATCTCTCCTTGTTAGCTTATCATAATGATAGACATTTTACTAATTGAGGCCAAATTTTGCATTCATTGATCCTTATGTAACTGCACTGCAGCCTGCTGCCCCCACACATCTGAGCACTGACATGAAGCTATTTATTTTGACTCTTTATTTTCCTTAAAGGCGTATGTTTTTGTTATTTAGTTGTCTTGTAACCAGGCTATTTGGGATTTACTCTTTAGGGTGTTGCAAAGATGTCTGATAATAGATTTGTTGCTATGGAAGCACTGTATATATGCATGTATTTTATATATATATTTGTGCAGGTTTCCCTAATAAGGATTGAAGGTATTAATCCACAAGACCTTGTCTTGATAGTCCCTTTGAACTTACAAGTAAATCTTTTCTTGCATTCTCTTTGTCACATTTTTTGTTTCAACACTTTGTCCTTCCTGGACGGCCCACAGGTCAGCACCATTGCAGAGATTGTTCTCAGTTATGAGCATTTAGTAATTTTGAGTATTAAACATATAGTTCTGCTTGTTTTCTTTCTCCCTTAGTAGCAGACGTTGCATCATTTCTGTGTGACTGTGACTCAAGTATGGCAATAAGCAACTTCCTGCTATGGCCATGAGTTGCAGTGGGTTGTGAATCTCTTGGGGAGGACTTGGGTACCCTTAATCCACTGACTCATGACTGACCTTGTAGAATTCAGATTATGCTGCATTTCGTGGGACCAACTATTCAAGCTCTTGTTTCTCATTAATATATAAGATGTTGCCGTGCTTTGATATTGCAGCAGCAAACCTTACTTAACTTTATTTCTTCAAATTTAAACCTTAAATGAAGCACTGATGAAACTACTTAAATCACACTTTCCTAGAAGTGCACTGCATATTTGGAGAAGTAATTTCCTGCTTTATTTATTTATTTTTTCTTTGTGCAGATAGCGTTGAATTACAGTTGCTGTATGAGTATTCTTCCATTGTAATAGCATTGTGAATGACTATTTACTATTTGTTAAATAGTGACATGGAAAACCACCAAGGAATGTTAGTAGACTAGATTTTTCCTTCATCATTGCTGATTCATGCTTTTTGTACTAGTTAAATTGTTTGGCTTTTTACTTATTTTTTACAATAACCCTCACCACAAGAGGAATATTGAGGCTCTGGAGCAAGTCTAGAGAAGAGCAATGAAGCTGGTGAAGGGGCTGGAGAACAGGCCTTATGAGGAACGGCTGAGAGAGCTGGAGTTGTTTAGCCTGGAGAAGAGGAGGCTGAGGGGAGACCTCATTGCTCTCTGTGAGGGGAGGTTGTAGAGAGGAGGGTGCTGGCCTCTTCTCCCAAGTGACAGGGGACAGGACAAGAGGAAATGGCCTCAAGCTCCACCAGGGAAGGTTTACACTGGGCATTAGGAAAAAAAATCACAGAAAGGGTTATTGGGCATTGGAACAGTCTTCCCAGGGAGGTGGTTGATTCACCTTCACTGGAGGTGTTTAAGGGACAGGTGGATGAGGCACATATATGTCTGTTTAGTCTGTAAGATTTTCAAGACAGGGACATGGTTTAGTGTTTGATGGGAATGGTTGGACTCGATGATTTGGTGGGTCTCTTCCAACCTGGTTATTCTATGATTCTGTGTTTTATTTAATACTATACAATTTAGGATTTATTCTATTGTAGACTGTTTTGTTGAAGTTTTGCNAATTCTATTGTAGACTATTTCAAAATAGACTGTTTTGTTGAAGTTTTGCAAAAAATAGTTGTGCCTCATAACAACATAAATTCTTTGTAAACTAATAATGCATCATATAGATAATATAATAGAAATTACTACAACTTGTGAGGTGCTTTAACTTTATTGCAACATTTTTCAGCTTTTGGTTTGAGGTACAAAAATGGTTCAGTTTACTTCTGGGTTTTGCATAATGTTACTTCTATGTAATTCTTGTGTTTTTCATAACACACTCATTTAGACAGTGAAATACTATAGCGTATCAGCAAGCTCTAGTAAAAATGCTTATGTGTTTAATGACCATGGTTTTGAAGCTGTTTCTTTTATGGGGTTTATAGATAGTTTTTAACTTTCTTTTAGAGTAATAATAATTAGTGAAAATAGAAAGTCTTGTATATGGAAATGAGACACTATAGAGACATTTTACTTGCCATTACGTCCCATAATCTCAAGGATGTTGCCATTTTATCTGGTAGTCCAAAAATATTTACAATGTTCTAAAGTCACTTTAATATACAGTGGGAAAGGAAAGAGAAATATTGATTATGGTTGTTCACATAAGTTTTTTAGTCATACTTTGAAGTGAAAAGTGACATCAGCATTCTGTAAAATCTCAGCTCAGTTGCTGAGGCTGTGGCCATTGTAGCTGATGCTCAGCTGTAGTCATTGCCCTTGAGCTCTGGACCTGCTGGGTGGGTCCAGTGGGGACAGGAGAGTGTAGTCTAAAGTCTAAAGAACATGACTTGTCAGGGAAAAGTCGCAAAAATAATGTCTCATTGTGCATGAAAACAGAAGGTGAAGTAAGAGAAGAAGTAGAAGCAAAGGAGGTTTTATATAATGAAAAAAAGGTCAAAGTGCAAATGAAGAAATACTAGAGGAGTTTTGGAGAGGGAGAAAGAACTAGGTGATGTTGTTCATTTTAGTCTTATTTTTAAAATTCAGGTTAGCTCTTTTGTCCTTGTCCCTCTCAGTGTAAATTCCATGAGATCTGCTCCCTGGGTGTTTGCCAGGGATCCCTCATTTATGTAGCAGAGAGCAAGGTAGACCACATTTTGTAGGGTAACTGCTCCTGCTTTTAATGAGCAAGAACCCACCCTTCTGCCTGCTTTGTTCTGCGGAAGCTGGTAATGCCTGTTGAGGAGATCACTAGTGCTCAGATCTAACTAAATAATTTAAAGTAGCCAGAAGAGAATTGAGATTTAGTTGGAGAGCTTGATGCTTCAGGCAGACTGAACATCTTTACCTTCTGTTTAGTCACTGGTTTTGTGCCTAGATGGACTGCAGAGAAGGTGGGGTTATGTGAGTGTTAACTGTGAAAGCAGGAAATTTTGATGTTTTCATAGAATCATAGAATCACCAGGCTGGAAGAGACCCACCGGATCATCGAGTCCAACCATTCCAATCAAACACTAAACCATGTCCCTCAGGACCTCATCTACCCGTGCCTTAAATACCTCCAGGGAAGGTGAATCAACCATGTCCTTGGGCAGCCTGTTCCAATGCCCAATGACCCTTTCTGTGAAAAACTTCCTCCTAATGTAGCTCCCATCCCTTTTATGGTAGCTCTCTTCATGCTGTTGTGCTTTTGATCTTGATAGACATGCTAAAGTCTGATTATTTTGTTCACTTAATTTTTATTAGTTTATATATTCATCTATTTCTGTGGCATGTAGATAAGTCTGTAAAAATATATAATAGCAATTACAAATCTTGAATTTACAAGAATTTTTCATAATTTTTGTAAGAACGTATTTCCAGAGAGCTAAGTTCTTTTTTCTCTCCAATTTTCTTTCTTCTTGATAAGAAAGATATGAATATAATAAATGTTTCACTGATGGTTTTTTTTTTGACCAAGAAATATCAAATATTCTTCTTTATATAAGGTTTCAGTTTGGAAAAGTAATAAATCTTCAGTATTTTTTAATAAAAAAATTGTACCTGTTCAGATCATTCACATACCTCTGCCATATTTGAGTTATAATATTATAATAGGTTTTTATTAATTTCTTCAAGAGTTGAAAAACTTGGAGTTTGGTGAACATTATATGAAATATCCTTCTAGAAATCTGTTGACAGTCTAAAAGCATCTTTTATATAAGCTAGTAAAATGGTAATTGAACCTAATAACTAGGAGAACAATGGCATTTGCTAACTTTTAAAAAATTCATAAATGAATGAAAATATATAATAAGATTAAAAAATACAGGGTTATGACATTAATGTGTGCTTTGTTCATTTATTTGACAGGTAGTTTTGTTCTAATTATAAAAGTTCCAAATATACCAGTGAAAGTATCAGTGAAATTAGATTTCATTACACTTCCCAGCTATTGTGTAGTTATAATGAAGAAAACCTACTTTCTTTAGATCCTAATATGGCACTGCGTAGTGTGAATGGATGAGGAGTTCTCTGTCAATTCTGTAATAGTCCTTGAAACACTATTATAATTTCAATTTAATTGAATCAATTTTTTTTTACAGCTTTTTCTGGCTTGTTTACCAGAAAATCATTACACTTTACTTAAGTGGCTGTCTAGTATCATCATAGTATTTATCTCTCTTTCTTATTTAGTTATGTCTGCTGAAGATTTCATGCAGTTTCTCAGTGGACACATATTGTTGTCTCAGATATATATTTTAGCATGTGGCTTTGAGCACCAATGAGGATGTTGATTCTTTTTAGAAGAAAGTTGTCATTTGCTGACAAAATTAATTTTCAATCATTCTTTGATGCAAAGCTGANTAGAAAGCTGTCATTTGCTGACATTATTGGTGACAAAATTAATTTTTAATCATTCTTTGATGCAAAGCTGAGAGCGGTTTCTCTCTGAGAACAGGATAACATATCACACATTCAGTGTTTTTTCCAGTACATGTAAAACTTCATGGAACTCCACTATTCTGATGAGTCAAGAGTGCATGGGATCTGTTCAGTTGCACAGCAAGGAAAAGGAGGTTGAAAACTGACACCTGAACTATTAGATCTTTTTTTTCTTCCTGTGATCTAACTCTTGCTATGTTTGTTTAGCTAGGATTATGTGTTAGCAGAGCTTCAGCATCTGTCCTCAATCTCAACTGCAGCCTGGTCCTTCTACCGATGTGCCGTGTTCTCTTGGCCTTCCTGCGAGGATCTCAGAAGGTAAAGACTTTATTCAGAACTGAGCAGTTGAGAAAAAAAGAGGGCCCTGGTCTCTGTTTAGTCTAAAAACAATAGGAAAAAAATCCACTATATCCCCATCTGTTATCTGAGAATCATGACCCCTTTGAAGACAATGCCTTGACTGGAATTGTTTTGTTTGATTGGACCTGTTGTGAGGAAGGTGTCTTCAACACATTTTTGAAGGATGGGGTCTTGCTATGAAGCTTTGACCAAGCAACTTCTCCTTCTTTTGCAACTTTAATATAGAAGGCATCTGTGTCTTTTCTACTGCTTCCTGATAGCATTCAACAGAGCAAAAAGAATTATCTCTGCATGACCAGAAATGCCCTGCTGGAGATGACAGAACTTTAAATAAAAGTATCCAACCTGATATATTCATTATAATGGGAGAAAAGGAAGTTCTGGCAAAGTTATAAGGTTGTTTTTTTTTGTGTGTACCAGTATTCAGTAAACAATAGTTTATCTTGTTTGTGATTTACCTGTTGCTTTTATATATAATGCTTTTGAAGAAAATCTGTGGGTATTAGATGGTTACAAATTGAACCTATGAGTTCCTCTAAGATTTGATGCCTATAGGTGTATATGTATATGCAAAAATACATAGATCTATTTTCTTCTCATCCTGCTCAATAAAGAGTCAGTGATGCTTACAACTATTAGTGCTGGCATTCAAAAATTTAAGGCCAGAAGGCATGCTACTTTAATGTGCTCTTGACATCTAAGTAATATAAATCCAACTGTAATTTCTTCTTCAAGACCTCAAAATTGGCTTATTGACATATCCTGTAGTTTTTAAATTTTGGCACTGTGCTTGCAAGATTGTTAAACCTAGAAAAAGCTGAAGTTGCTATTAATTCACCTCAGTTGCTGTTAGTATTTTTTTCTTTGCTTTGTTTTAGAAGAGAGATTGCTTGAATTCTTCTCTTATTAGGTTGCCAGCAAGAAAACCAGAAGGCTGCTAGATAAAAGTAAAACTTTCCATGTGACATGTGGTGTTACAATATGCATCTTTTCAGGTGAGAGCTTATTGTGCAGAACTGCAGATTATTTGGGAAACGCATTAAAGCAGTATTTTGTGCTTTTTCTTGTGCAGTACATTTGGGGGTAGTCTTGCTCTGTGCTTCCCTGCCTTAAATTGTGAATGCTTTTTTAGATGTGCATGGCTTTTGCTTTGTTTTCCCTCTAAACACATATGCTTACATTCTAGTGCTGAGCCTTTCCTTAAAATTCCAGTTCCTAAAAGGATAGGTATGTAAGATCAAGTCAAAATATGTCATTGTAAGTGACCTTCGATTGTGCCTGAGGAACTGAGTGAAGAAGCACAATGTTACAGGCTTATTTGCAGAAAAGGGAACAGGGGAGTCAAATACAGAATTCAGTGAAGAAGAAACATTCTTTGATAAACACGTTTGAATGTTGTCTCCCAGCTGAAGCGTTGCAGCACAGAAGTGATTGCTCTAGTTTAAAAAAAATCTTAAAATACACACAGCTTTCTGCCATGAGTAACTATAACCTGGTTTACTTTAGAAAAATAATTCCTTAGTCCCTGATGTGCCTCATACAGGTGATGTGATTATAGCTTAACCTCTTGGTAGGCACTTTTCTTTACTTCAGGGAACATGTGTCTCTTGTTTATGCATTTCAGCTTTACTCTGTTTTTTTAGTCTTACACGTTGCTGCTCACCTGGTGAATGCTCTTAACTTCTCTGAGAACTACAATGAAGATTTTCTGGCACTAAATGCAGCAAACTATCGTGGTGAGGTGAGCCAGTTGTCCTTTTATATTTTGCTTTTAAGTATGTAATTGAATTATATGTTTTTTTCTACATCTGATTCCATTGTGTGATCCATCCTATGATCTATACAAGACTACTCTTTTTGTGCATTGAAAACTCACCATCATGTGAATTGCTGTGGATTTTCTTTCTTTCTCTGGACAAAACAAGTATTAAGCACTTTGTTTAGGCCAGCAGGATTCAGACCTATTGGATTATAAGATGGAGAATGCTGTCATCAAGTCCTTTCACATTGCACCCTGTTCTGCTGCTTCTCTACAACATGCTTTGACTTTTAGTCAACCCTGAACTGATCAGGTGGTTGGACTAAATGATTGTTCTTGGTCCCTTTCAACTGAAATAGTTTAATCTCTTCTTCTGTTTCTCTCTGTTCTTTGTGTGGGCCTGATTGAAACACTTCTGCTGCTGCTTTAGGAAAATACAATATGCATTTGCGATGTTTAGAATATAGTGCTATGTGACATGCAGTGGGAATTTGAGGACAGTGAGATCTGGGACTCACTTTGCATTTTTAAATGTTGTCCGAAAGGTCTGATCTGTTACCCAGTGTGCAATAAGTCACTAGCTACATCACTGAGAGAGACATTGCTTCATACAGGTTTGCACAAATCCTGAATGCTTGGAGGTTTTCCTCCAATCAAGGACACCTCAAGGGGTTTGTTGCCTTCATTTGTACACAAAGTTACACAAAGCCATGCATTTATTCATCGTACATGTAATCACATATTTACATGTAAATATAATAAATGTCAAATCATTTCTTGCTCCTTCTGTGCCTGCTCTGAGGGCGTGCATGGTGTTCATCACCCCAAAAATTACCTGCCAGATTCACCTATCAGTCATCTCCTCCACATCTCCCAATTATTGGCTCACCATGTCCAAACTGCTGTCTTGGAAGTTTTTAACTTACTTATGTTCCCAGTAGTTCTCCATGGAAAAGTCATGCTAATAGATTACACTATAATTTCCAAAAGCCTAGTCTCTCTTTTCTATAGAAAACCATACAGCTGAAAAAACTTTAATCCAATACCACAAAACTTACTAATAATAATCTTTAAATGGGACTTGTCGTGGATAAGACTCCTGCCTGTGCGGTGATCCTAACATATATTGAAGATAGTTGAAAATATTGTGGGCTTTTACCACAGAGGGAACTGTAGTATATATACTAAGATGGGTATTAGTTGTCTGCATAAATTGGACTGGGAGCTCATTTCTACTTACAAAATATTTTGTTTGTATGACTTCTCCGACTGTTGTGCAGATCTCTTGAAGGCATACCACATTCCTAGTCCCTCCTCTGGGTGCTTGGTTGTGCATTTGGCACTGGAGAGATGTTTGCAGACCTTAGGATTATGATCAAGTCCAGGACACTTTCTTCCTTTGGCTACAATCAAGTTCTCCCTTGTTTATATTCATTCTGGTCTCAAGTCTGCATTTCTCTTCTACCAGGTTCATTAGGAAAGATTTAGAATAACCCTATTCCAACTGCATCCCTTCCTGAAAAAGGAGGGCTTGGCACAGCCCAGGCTCATAAGGAACAACAACCAAGGTCTCCCACTCCCTGGGTGAATGAGCTAATCGCTGAGTTATTCTATGGCAGGCAGACATGCCAACACCAACTATTGTGATGATTGAACTCAAAGTGTCTGTGTGTTAGGAGTGTTCTAATAGAACTAACCTTATCAGGAACTTCAACAGGAGCTTGCCTCAGGCAGGAAAGTGTCAGGGTGTGCATGGCAGCCTATACTAGGCAGCCTTAGGAATTTTGTAATAGAAAATGGAGATGATAACAAGATTCTAGTAGCTCTAGGATCAAATCCTCTCAGATTTTAGGTACTCGAGTAGCTTTCGAACCTTTATGCTTGAATTCCACTTAAACCTGCTTTATAAGTGTGATGAGCTGTCTGGATTCCACTGTCATGTTATGTATATGAGTGCACAAGTTTGGATGTGGACAAGGCCAGGCCACAGAAAGGGATGTTCTGTTTTCCCTGACCTGTATGAAAACTGCTCACCTCCACTCACGGCATTTTGCTGAAAGTTTGATAAAACCAACTTTTTCACTGCAGTAAAGACAAAACCTCATGAGGCACAGGGCTCAAGGGGAGTGGGGCAGTTTCCTGTGAGGTTGACACACCCCTTCTTCCTTTCATATGTGGTGAAGGACACAGGAACATCTGGTCTTGTATTGTCATCTCCTTTGTGTTCAGTCCTGCTTAACTGGACTCCACTGTGAATTTTTTGGTGATGTAACTGGCAGTAAAATTCTCACTGCTGGTCTTTCATTTAAATTCAAAATCTCTCCCTCTTCGGCTTCCTCTGTCCTTCCAAAAGTATGAGGTAATTAAGTAAAGTTAAACTTGGAAAAATAACTATTTTTTTTTCAATTATTTGTAAAATTATCTGGATCCTAATTTTTCATAACAGATCAGGACTGTCTTCACTGGGGGAATGCAAAGGCTAAAGGTTTAGTTTATTTTGAATTATAGTCAGTATAAACTGATACTGAATAACAAATCCATTCCTGCATTCAGATTTAGGGAATGCTTATGGTGATCGAGCATGTGAGCTTTATGAGCTACGTACTTTTATTATATTATTAATATGGATATGAGAACATATATGTTGACATTTTTGGCCTCTCTGTGTTTCAGGATCCAAGGAAACTGCTCTTTGCTACTGGTAAGTCTGTTGCAAAACTGCATGAGAAAGTTTGCTGCTTCTCATTGTTTTTCTCCAGACAAAATATTTTGATCCTGTGTTTGTGCGCTCAGTTTGTTGTATCTCAGCTAGGTTGAGATGTTTTACTTGTGTTAATATAAACTGGATTTGCTTATCCAATAGTCAGGAGGGAGGAGTTACATAAACCCTGTAACAGGATGAGCAGCATCTTCAAAGCTGTTGTTGTACAGATGAGTCAGTTGAAAATCATCAGTTTCAAACAGAGATTCTGCATAATATTAAAATCAAATTCCTAAATGATCCAATTTCTAGAAAAAGAAAACCAACAAAAAAGCAGTCTTCTGGTTTATTTGAGGTTGGTTTGACTTGTGAGTGATCTAAACTGGTACATGGGAATCAGGCTTCAGCACACATAAAGAACAAATAAGTGAAGACATTTTTGGTGCAGGAATTTAGAAGGCAGCAGTGTTTGCATATGGAAGGGTAAGCACAAACCCAAGCTGTAATGCTTCACAAGAAGGTGAAGGTCCTTTCTGTAGTCTTCACTAGCAACTTCTGTTTAGATCAAATGTGAAAGTTCAAACTTGGTAACATTTAGGGCAAAGTCTGAAGTTGTAAGTCTGGACAGCAATAAATGGGATTCTAGACCTGTCAGTTCCTGTATGTGTACTAGAAGTAACAGTGTGTGGGAAAAAGCTTTCTAAAGACCCTAAGCAAGATGTAGATCATTTGTGAGTAGGGGAAATGAGAAAGTAAAATGATAGAAACTGAGGTGTAAGTTAGCTGCTAACTGGAAATAGATTGGGTAACTACAGAGCTGTGCCATCTTAAGGATGCTTTCCATAGAGCACAAGAGCTCTACATCCCTGGGTGCAAGAAGTCTAGCAAGAAAGTCAAGTGACTGCATGACTGAGTTGTGACTTGTGGCTCAAACTGAAGGGCAAGAAGGAAATGCACAGGCAGTACAAGCAGGGTCAGGTATGCTGGTAAGAGTATAGGGATGCTGCCTGGTTGTGTAGGGATGAGGTCAGGAAGGCCAAGGCATGACTGGAGCTGAACTTGGTGAAGGATGCAAAGAGTAACAAGAAGAGCTTTTACAAGTGTGTGAATCAGAAAAACAAGGTCAAAGAGAGTGTACCTTCACTGATAAGTGAGACTGCCATGCTAGCAACAACAGATGAGGACGACTCAACTTTTTGCCTTAGTCTTCACTAGCAACCTCTCTTCCCACACCTCTCAAGGGGATGGGCTGCAAGACATGGACTTGGGAGAGCGAGGTCCTTCCCACTATAAGAGAACATAAGGGCTAAGATGACCTGAGGAACCTGGATATGCATAAGTCCATGGAACTGGATGAGGTTCATCGAAGTGTTCTCAGGGAACTGGCCAGTGTAGTCTCTTAGCTACTCTTCATGATATGAAGTCTCTGGTGACTGGAAAAAGGGCAACACTGTTTTGTTATAATTCTTTGTGAATTTTATGTTTTTAATTCTGATTTCAGATTCTTAGTTCCTAGGATGGAAATTTTGAAGATAAGGTGTTCAGAAAAAGTGGTAACTTTGGTTGGGTTTTTTTTAATCTGTCTTTAGGCTGATGATTCACTGTACTTTGTGGACAGGACTTTTCTTTAGGGTGAAATAAATCATGCTGTAGAAATACTTGATTCTCTTCTTTGACTTCAAAAAGAGCTAAGGATAGATGAATTCTGATCAGTGTCTGCATGTGAGCAGATGAGTCTAATCCTTAATGTTTTTAATCTTTCCTTCTCAAATACTGGCTGTAGATCATGCTCACAGACCTTGCTCTGCAGGCAACAATTTCAAGCGTGATACAATGCCATGGAGAGTAATTTCAGGCTATTTCTCATTCCAGGATGAAATGGGTTGGCAAACAATTGTAGTGACAGCTTGCATAGAAATTGATTTGCTGGAAATTCTGTCCCTGACCAGGTTTTTAATTGTTGTGTTCAGCAGAGTTTAGGGTTTGGAATAAAAAGAGATACAGAAACTTGTACAACCAATACAGACAAATAGGCAGGATTGGTTCGTGGTTACCTGCTTAGAGACAAATGGTGTGAGCAAAAAATTACAGTAGCAAAGACTAATAGGAAATTAGTGATGCATGTTGAAATGCAAGGAAAAGAGCAATTTTCTCTGGGAAAACAGGAAATAACACAGCAGTTCTTTCCTGTCTAGTTTGATACATGAATTGTCTTCAAGAGATAACAACAGTTTGATTGAATCATGATTTGTATGTCTGATAAGGTCATGGGAGATAAGTTACCTCTTCATGATTCAAATGTAAGTTATCTTATGTCTGTTTTAGTTCCAGGTATGACTGGAGTCATTATGGTGTTGGTACTATTCTTAATGTGTACAGCTTCTACGTATGCCATCAGGTAAGACATAATCTGATCATTGCACTGAAAAATGCCATTTTAGTAATCATATACTAATTAGAGGGAATGAAGAACAAATGCAATGAGAGACAAGGAGTATTTAAATAAATGTTAGAAATTGTTAGAAATGCCAGTTTTCTTACCTTGTTTTTTGTTTTTGTTTTTTTATTAACTAGGCAATTTAATACAGTATATTTTGTATTAAAAAAGAAGTACAAAACCCGATTAACTCGCTGTAAGAGAAAAATACTGTTTGGGGAATATACTTAGTTAAAAAATCTAGACTTTTAAAAATCCAAATAGCTCTTTTTTTCCTGTGTGCTTAGGGAGGCAGTAAACTAAGTATATGGAACGTTCCGTCCAATGCATAATTTAAGTCCACTGGAATCAAAATAAGATATCATCTTTATCTTGATAATTTTCATCAGTTACTTGTAACAACAAACTGTAAAAAAAAACAAGCCAGAAAATCATCAAAAAAGCAAACCATAACAGAATTGTGCTACTTATGTAGAATGTTGCTTTTTTAAAGCTCTGCTTCTAGTTGTCAAATACATTATTTTTGATGTCAATTATAGTTTTGAAACAGCTGTGCGATGTTGGCTGGAATTTCTAAAGGTTTTTTCATCCATGGGTTCACATTCTGCACCATCAATACTGAACACACAGTACATTCAAGTGACTGGTACCTTGGAGGAGGAGGATCTAGACCAGCATTGTAGCCTTTTAAAAGCTTGGATTCTGCAATTTAAGCACTTATATATATGAAAAAATCCTTTATTTTTGAAGCAGTCTCTGATAAATTCAAAGACTCATTATGTAAATACATCATCTCAGTTAGGCAAACACTGAAGAATGTTTTACTTCCTTATCTTCAAACATTATTGGTACTCAACTGATGTGACCTAGATATGGGATCTTGAAGTTTGTTGAACTAATCTGTATTTCCTGAGTAGCAATGCTCTCAGGGTGCTGATTCAAGAAAGTAGTTCAGCAAATGCTTGTGCACTTTTTTTGTTGGCAGACATACTTCCAGGGTTAAGACCTTTGTGGTATGCAGAAGTACAGGATAGAACTGCTGCACAAGATGTCAAATATTGCTGCACATTGCATAGTCCACACAGATGACTCTGCTTGCAAAGAAAGCCAGTTTTGGGAAGAGAGAAAAATAAGGCAATTGCTTTACTCTGCATCACTGAGCCAGAACAAAGTCCTGTTTTCACCAAGGCTGTGATAAATTATAAACCCCCCCCAACATTTATTAATGAGTGAGAAACCTAGGAAAATATATGGAGTTTCAAACATATTCTTGGAAATAATAACTTTGGGGCTCATGCAACAAATGTTTCCATCTTTCAAAGTTACACACTTGGTGTTTCCATCTTCATTTACTGTAAGTTCAACTGCTTTGCCATCTTTCTGCCACCTAGTCAGCAGAATCAAAGCCCTTAATAGATCATCTGCATCTCCTGTTACTCTAGTAATAATTCTAATTCTTAGAAATTAGAAATTCTAATAATTTTTAGAAATTTTGTCCTGCCCTGTCCCTCAAGTCATATAGCTCAAGCTTGTTTTTATAGTGTGTTTTCCTAAGTAACAAGCTTCCATGTACAATTTGCTGCCCCTTTTCAACCTCTTTCCCTATGAATTCTCACGTGTCTTATGATGGCTAAGCTCATGTGTTAGTCATAGGAAAATTAACTGTATATGTTCCGAGTCTATCAGAAACTGGGCTTTTAAAAAAGTATTTCAGGGACTATTATACTCTTTCAAATTTCAACCCTAGTCCATGCTCTCAAACCGACCTGCTTAATTTCTTCCTTCTTATTTTCTTCCTTCTTATTTTCTTTCTGTAATTTTCATATGCATGATTATCCTGCTATTTTAATGCCTTTGCTTGTTCAGTAAACTGTGTAAGTATTAGGAGGATTGAATTAGCTGCTGATGTTTTAAGTGGGAAAAGTGAGTACTGTGTGAAAAATTTTGTTAATTTTTGCCTTGTCATATCTGAGAATTACACCAACATTTGTTCTTCAGTAGTTGTTTGTTGGAAGGATTATGACATTAGAAAAATACAATAAATCCTGTGAATACATGTTGACATTTCTGCTGACTTTCAAATACATGTTGTTCAATGGCATTTCCATTGAACACAAATATTGGTGACTTTGGAAATCATATATTTAAGGCACTATTAAAATATAAGCTGCTCCAATGCTATATGTTTTTGTGACCAAATACTTCAGTCTTCAGTTTCACCTTCTATACTACCGTGTATGCCTTCCTTTTAAAAACTAGGTTTTAACAGAATTAAAAATCTTTTTCCAAGCTTGTGTTGCTTACTGTGTCCCTTTAAAGCATGGCAGTCTCCCCTTATGTTTCTCAATAAGTTAACTCTTGCAGTTCTTCACCCATCAAACTCCAGAGTACGCTAACCAAGATTAAAATATTCAACTTGATCTCAAAGTTTTGGGACTTTGAGTTCCTAAAAATTGCATTCATTCTGTGAATAATGTCTGTTTTAAGCCCTGAGAAGAGAGTAAAAAAAGTAATAAATGTTTTGAAAAACTACAAAAATATATAATCATGAGCACATATTTACGTATATCTGTATTTGTAAGACAGTTGATTTAAGAAAGACACAAATAAGAAAAATATAATTATTAAAATACTGGAAATAATGCTTCATTGTAGGAGGTTCAAGGATCTCCATTCCTTTCATTTAAGGAGGTGAAGTTGAGAGGACTTGATTATATTTTAGGGAACTTGATGCATGTGAGGAACCAGGTTTTTATAGTAGAGGTATCTGCAGAAATGCTGAAAGAAGAAAAAAACTGCACAGCTAGCTGGAAGCTGACACTTAGACCTACCCATCCAAGAAGTGTACAGCAATTTTAACCAGTAATGATGATTAGGTATTGAAAACAAAATGTCAGAACCTGGGATTGACTTTCCATCACTGAAATTTTGAAAAATTGGTGCATTCAGAGAAAAGTGCTCAAGATCTAATAAGAATTAATTCAGAGCGCAGCTTTTGATATTGTAGAAAAATGCAAATAAACCCAGAACTCCAAAACCTGCTTCAAGTCTGGGACTAAATTTTCTCTTTGTGCCTTTTCATTGTGCTTCCTTCCACTCCTCATCATCCTTACTTTCATATTCCTGATGTTCAATCCCACATTTTAAAAGGTATTGATGAGAGACTGCATGGAAATGCTTACCAGGGTGTATGCAGTTAGAAATGGTTTGTGTATCCTCAAGGAGGAAAAGGTGTTAGCTTGGGTGCTGAATGGGAGAAGACTGGGGAATCTAGGAGCCTCTTGCTTCTGGTGGGTTCCTTAGAACTGCTTTTGTTTTATTTTGGTGGCCCTAAGAATGTCAAATTTGTTTTTTTGTCTTGAGAGATGGAACAACTGAGTCCTGTATTGACAGCAACAAATGCAGGGTACATTTCAGATGCAGGGGAAATGTTCTGGAAAAAGTCAGTTATGTTGGAGAAATAGCTTCGTAAATTGTGTTCTCAAGAGTTAAGATTGTTTTTCTTTAATAATTGTTTGGCTTCTGAATAGGGGGTCAGTCTTTTGGTTTTGGAAGAGACCCTCCTACCATGCTGTGTAATGTGACAGGTGTATTTGTGTGCTATGAAGTAGGTGTTTCCTCAGCCATTTGGTTACTGTTGTCTTTTTAGTGACTATTCTACTCCAGAAAATAACAAAACAGGATTAACAATCCCAGTTTCAGGTCTTGGCTCTCTTTACATTACCTAACACATTACCGATGAAAGGAAGTCCTCCTCCCCTTTCATCTCTCTGATCCTCACAGTTGTAATGCTCTTCTTGTTCTTCCCAAGACCATCAGTTCTAGTGTCCTACCATATGTCCCTCCTGCCATGAAAATTCTCCAGGTTACTTCCTTGCTCTAGTTCCCTTTCCTTCTCTATCTTCTTCCTCTCTATACCTTGATAGGTTTCTTTTACCTTTCCCATCAGCCTTTTTGCAGCTCTCTATGCTACTTGTTGTACTGGTACTGCCACATTAAACACTGCAGCCCTGCGCTGGGCAGGGGAAACACAAGGATGTTCTCACTGTAAAGAGGCTGAATTTTGAGCCTGGAGACGGAACAATTATTTCAAGTATAAGGACACAATAAGAACTAAGTAAGATCTATGAAAGCAGTGAGGTCATCAAATTAGGAAGAATTCTTCAGCTGGCTCTGTACTTCTACATCCTTCATCCCTCTTTCTCAGTTTTTTTACTTCTGTGCCAGTCACCTGTTCTTCTCAATACTCGATGACTTCAGAGTACTGTGTACCTGTAGGAATACATACTGGGCTTTGACAAATCTATATGACTATGTGGTGTATAATAATGTCCTATGTGCACAGATCTGCTTTTAATTAGGAGTGATTCCATCTAAGTGAAACAGCATTGAACCATGGTTTATTCTTTTCAGGGTTTCAAACTATGACATCTTCTGGTATACACACAACCTTTTCTTTGTCTTCTATATGCTGTTGATGCTACATGTTTCTGGGTAAGTAAATGGATAACACTGCCTTTTTTTACTGAAGCATAACCAGAAAGAGCAGTTTCCTTGATTACTGCCTTTCCTGAGCTCACTTGTGCACAGTGGGCCAACGTCTTGACAACTTCTTATGCTCTTCAGTTTTTCACTAGGTTATTATTTAAATAATAATCAGACTGCACATTGGAGAATTGTGTTTTAGTAAAGCCAGTTAGCATAAACCTCTTCACTTTCAAGTTTATTTGTAGACCCTTTTACTGGTTTCTAGTGAAAAATGAAGAAAACATTGTTTCTTTTCTGCTCCATCTTACCTGACTGCTGAGAGGAAGAAGTGAGGTTGCTCATCCCTTTCTCTTTCCTTTCTAACTTCCATTTTGAGGGAAGGAATGACCTCTCCCTGATGTTCTCTTTCTCATTGTTATGATACAATATTTGTTAGATTTTCTTCCTATTTTCACAGACTTCAGAACAGTGTTCATTTGCCGTAAAGTTGATGGTCAGGTCTGTATCTGGCATAAACAAGCCCAGCCTTATTGCAAGGTAGAGCAGTTTCCACGAATTACGCTATGTGAAAACATGGTCCATTAATACCATTAGTGCCAAGACTGGCATAAGGGAAGGAAGTTGTATTGGAATGAGGTTTATTTCTGCATGCCATCAAACATCTACTGAAACACTGGAAACTGGAATGTCTGTGCAACACTTGGCTCTGCTGCTTAAAGTAAATACTGAGAGCTGATTAGTACTAGCAATATCATGGTAGGAATATGTTGTTGAACAAAACAACGCAGCTTGAGATCTGGTAAACTGAAATAATGAGTTTAAAACAATCAAATGCCCTGGTCACAATTCCAGTCCTTTGTTTTGTCGTTCATTTTTTTTTTCTTTTTTGTTTATTTAGTTGGGTTTTGTTTATTTAGTTGGGTTTTTTTGTTAACTGTGGCATAGCTCTCGTTCATAGCTGGGGAAAATGAATCCAACTTATTCTCCTCATCCTGGAGTAGCATAAAATTTTACTAAATTATTCTTGACAGGTGTCTTTCTAACTTCTTGAAAAGTTCTGGTGACTGAGCTCTTCTAACCTCCCTAGGCAATCTGTTCCAATGATTACTTCTGAAATATTTTTCATGTCCAGTTTAAGTCATCTCCTGCACTATATTACCCTTTCTCTGTTGTCTTCCTAACCATGTTTCCACTTCATGAAGGAAGAAGACTAATTGAAGAAGTTTGTGAACCAAGCCTGCAGGAATGCACCAACCATTAAATAGGCATCTTCTTTTACACAGACCTCCTTAGTATTGAGTTGGAAAGTTGTTCAGTGCAAATCTAAAAGAACTGAGTGTCAGTAAAAGTGGGAGAAGAATGAGTCATGGAGAGTGGGAGTCAGTTGAAGTTTAAGATGTCTAAATGTAGGTCTCTACATGCTTTCTAAATGTCTTTCTCCCATTATAGGCTAATGAGTTCTAATAAATAGTCAATGAAGCCTTGAGATTGCTTCATCTAACCTGCTGCTTCAAAGATCTACATTATAGTGATTGATTCCTGTGCTCCACTTGTGATACTGACTAGAAGGTCTTTTCTGAGAATAAAGGAAACTTAGACACCCATGCTTAGGTGCCCAAGTGACACCTACATGGCTTGACTTATATTATTGCAGACGCATGACTAGTTACTCAACAGAGCAAGGCATTTCCTGTGGCTGGATTGGGCAGGCAGATTAGGTGAGGATTTACCTGTTTTAGGAGTCTCTCCTTTTAAGTATTTCCACAGTATTCCTGGATTATTTTTTTTTTTCCCAAACTATTATAGGTATGTTCTTGCAGTATGTTCTTTTGCAGGGTAGTCAAGCACTTGACATCAGTGTGTAAAGTGATATGATTCATCTGTCATGTGTTACTGGTTTATTTGTTCATCTGCACCCTAAAGGAGAGGAACATTTTTCAGGGTGTTATTCTTAAGGACTTAAAATGCTCTTCTACTTCTTGCAACATGACTTTCACATATTTTAGTGGCTTGAGGCATGGTACATAGCTACAATAATTTATATTTTAAGACAGCAATATGAAGAATGAAAAATAGTTTATCTAAAACCAAAAGCTTCATGTTTCTACTTCCATCATGAAGAGCTATAAAACATGAAATATTTGTAGCCAGATTCTCAGATGAACCAAATTTGGTATTACTGTGGAGTTAAGGGGGCTATAGTGGTTCATAGGAGCCACTAGAGTTATCCAAGGATTTATCTTCCAAAAGCTGAAAACTCTTTTAAGATTCTACCTACACATTGACCTTCAGGAGACCTCTCAAGCAACTCACCTTGAATTGAACAGTGGAACATGTATAAGAAGATAGGAACAGTGTAGTTACCTATTAAAAAAATGAGAACCATTGATCTATAGCTTATCATCCTAAGAATCTCAAGAAATAGTGATATATATTTTCCAGCACTAGCCAGAAGTGAATGTCTCTGTTGTGGAGGTGGAAAACTGGGACAGAGATTGATGTATGTCCATGCAAATAGACTGTATGCTGTGTTGCTCAGCCAGTAGGACATTTTGTATGACTTGCTCTTTTTATCTCTCCTTTTTTTTTTTTTTTCTAAAGATATCTGTCTCCTACTT
>WAAB01009906.1:50704-164359 GCA_013389865.1 Piaya cayana
GCTAAAGATATCTGTCTCCTACTTACAGGTATCCACACATTAATATTTATGTATTCAAGTGTTGTACCAAATAAATGTGTAAGGGTATGTCTTAGGCTCCTTAACAGTTGTGCTGAACTCAGCCTTTCTGGGAACTGATCTTGGTGTGTAAGACAACTTGCCTTTCCTTGACTGCTTCAGAAATGGGAGTCATTGCAGCTGCTATTAACAGGCAGCTTTGTCATCCCAGCTTCCCACTCAGTTAGCATGTTTGTAATGGTTCAAGCAAACTAGAGATCACTGGAGGGGATGCTCGTGTTTGCAGTACAGCTATTCATGATTCAAGGAAAACTTGGAATCCTCTTTTGGTATGTTCTGAGAACAGAAAACTATGAAAGCAGCTTGCAGGCATGCACGCAAGGCTGATTGGAAAAATATCAAATGTGCTGTGACTTGCAGCTAAATCCATGAGGCACTGTTATATTTATGGAGCAGGGAACTAGCATAATATTAGGAGTATCTATTGCTTTGCAAATATGTGATGACCAACAGTGATGCCAGATGCAAGTGATAGGCATGATCAGGCAATAAATACGGACAGAAGTGTGGATGTAGGCACATGGACACTTCCCGAGTGATTTTCCCTGGGTCAGATGTGGAGTTCAGAGTGAGCAGGTTTCACTTCCAAGCTTTGTATTATTCACCGGACCATGCAGGAAGCTTGTTACTAGCTGTCAGGACTGCTTTTCAGTAGGGAAGATTGCCAGTAGCCTGTCGGAGCCCATTTAAGTTGGATATATTGCAATGTCCTCTTTCTCTGTCTGTGGATTAAACTGAGTCACTGCTGCTGCTATGGGTGTACATTGGGGAGAAAAGGGGAGAACGTATGTCCTTATATTTGATTGTATATTTGAGATGAGTCGTTACCACATGGCTTCATGCTCAGTGGACATGTCTCAACAAACAATGTGGCAGTGTGCCTTATTTCCCACCCAGCACCATCCTGTACAGCTGTCATTTAGCCCTTTGGATTTTTAAATATTCCTCCTTGTGGTTTTACTGTCATGAAATCCAGATTTGGAAGCAAGTAGTATGTCTGAGGAATTTTGTTACTGGTATTATCTATTCTTCCCTGTTTTCAATGTTTCATTCATGTGTTGAGATATCTTGGAGTGTCTCAGGTTTCCACTTCTTTCTTCATAGTTTCTAATTGCAGCTACAAAAGGTTCTCACTTTATTATTGCTACAAATTTAACTTTAGCCTTAAAAATAAGCATGAACCCCACAAAATAATTCACAAGAAAGATTCCTTGGTTACAATGCAGGACTTTCTTTTTTCCTTCTGTTTGACAAGATAATACTCATATGAGCAAATTATAGCATTGTGTACAAACCTAGTAGGAACATTCCTGCAGTTTATGATTTGGCAAATTAAGCCACTTCTGCTACAGATTGCCTTAAACCCAGGGGTTTGCTGCCTGTAGAGAGGATGACTAAAAACAGCCTGGGTGTGATTGAGCTGGGTATGTAATTATTTAATCTTTTTTCAAGTCTCCTACAATACCTCCCCCTTTCAAGTAGTGTAAAGCTTGAGGCTGTTCACTGAGGGAATGCCAAGTGAGCTGGAGAAGTTAGACTTTGCCTCCAATGACAGTGGGTTCTATTGTTCCAAAACTTCAATCTTGTTGAAAGTCCTGGAAGCAAATGGAATAAAAATTTTACAGAGGATGAGCCTTGTGACTGCTTTCTAAAATCTTGCCCATATTAAGATAATTTGCTTGGTTTTGACTGTTACTTCAGTGTCTTTGCTATTTTTATTTTACTGTAGGGGAGTGCTCAAGTACCAGACAAACTTAGAGGAACACCCTCCTGGTTGCTTTAATCCTAACAAAACACTCCAAGAGAATGTGACGGTGCCAAAGGCTTTTGAAGAGTTGTTTCCTGGCTATACTACTGAGCCTTTCCCAGAGGACTTATCAGTACCAGAACCCTTTGTACAAAATAACTTTATGAGAATTTGTTCCGAGGGACCCAAATTCCAGTCGCACTTCCCAGAGGTCTGTATGATCCAACATTTCAGGTATTACAAGCCATGCCAAGTCTTTCAGTCAGCCATAACCACTAATTATTGCATTTCCAGACCAGATGTTTTAATAATGGAAAATATTAAAACCTTTTTAGGCATTCAAAGATTTGGTGGGGAAAAAACAATCCGTGTTAAACATTGAACTGCATTACAATGTGGTACATAGAATAGGGTGGGAAAATGTCAAGAGATTGACTGTAAGGTTCTTTGCTGTGCTACACGATAGGAGATGTGTTGGTCTTGCTATAAATGCAACTTTAAATTACAGCATAGCACTTCAGAGCAAACATTTATATAACATATTCATAAGGTCCTTTTGTAAGCATTGTGTGGCAGTAGTTAATTGAAGTAATCAAACTCCGTTTGTTCTCTTTATTTATTTTTTTTTTACTGTGTGGATGCAGATCCTAATACTCATTTCTGGGTTGCAGTTGGTTGTGGCTTGGCTTTGTATAGCCTGTTTGCAGCAGGCTTGTTTTATATGTGGCACGGGTAAATTAGTATGATGACAGTGGGGATAGAAAAGCCTTTCCTTTTTCTGTTTTCCATTGTCCTTTTGTTTCTTTCTGTTTCATGGCAGCAGCTTTTTCATCATCCAGATTTTCTCTTTTCTTTTGAGGGAAGATGAGTTGGACTGCACTGGCAAGCAGTCAGAGGAAGTTTGGGAATACTGAGTTCACAAGTCCAAGGCCCACCATTCAAGCTGGTCTCATAACATAACTCACAGGAGTTTTTTATTATTTTAATTGTTTTCTGTAGAACACATCTCTTACTAGCTGCAGTGAGAACACATTTTACTATGGAGTATGTAATCATAATAAGAAACAGTCAATTCTACATAGAAGTCCTCCAACAAGGTTATTTGGATTTTATTCTGGTTTGATTTTATTCCTGAATTACAAGCATCAAAGTGTATCTGGCTCCATGTGATTCACAGGATATCAAACAGTCCTTTTTGGGGCTTAAGATACCTACTTCAGAGCTGTTTATCGGAAGTGAAGGGCTATGGAAAGAAATGACTGTTTCATGTTTTCCAGGCAACTCTTTAATTTAGGACTTTTTTGGATTTGGAAGTGTTCTATGCACTTAGACCTGGAGTTTTTAAGAACAGAGGTGCTCAAGGAAATGAAATACTCTGCTAGTTGCAAAAGATGCTGATATGTAACTTCAAAAATGGGGAAGGGAAGATGGATGAGGGTTGAGGGCATTTCAGTGCCATGGCTTGAGTGACTGAGCAGATGTGGAATTAGTAGTTAGCTCTGCCATAAGCTGTCAGTAATTGATTCTTAGGATGGAATTTAGCTGAGCAGCTGCAAATGTCTCCATCTGAGGTAATCACCCAGGGCTCCCTTTATAATCAACACAGAGTAATAGGCATTTCTAGGGCATTGTCTAGCATACACATCTTCCAAAGGGGCATATGAGTTGTGATTCAAAAGTGCCTGTTTTTCTCCCTTTTCTGTGATTTTACACCAGCTGCATAAGCATAAATTGTATAGCACAAGAATTGCTTCTTGTTTAGATTTTTTGTTTGTACCTGAGATGATGAAAAGGAGGTAATAGTCAAATGACATTGCAAGCTAGAAAGTGTTTTCCTGTAAAGCTAAACCAGTTTTGTAGTACTCTAGTCTGTTACATTTTGAAACAATGTATGTCCTGTGTAATTCACAGCTGAACCCCCTTGCAATCTAACTGTATAAAACCAAAGTAACATGGTTGCAAATGAGGTCATTAGCATTTTGTTCCTGATGAGTTTTATGTTTAAAATGGTGCTTGTGGCTGCTGCTGCTGGTGGATGATTAAGCCTCCATAATGCACTTGGATTTCTGCATGTAGAGAGATGTGGAGGTTACTTGTGACTAAAACGCTGCTCTGCAATAGATGGGAAATGAGGTTCTGCAAGCACTCATGTAGTTTTGAAATGAGAAAATATAAAATGAAAAGTCCTTGAGGTAGCATTTTATTTTCCTCCACAGACTTGGTTTTGGATTTCTGGACCTCTGTGCTTGTACTGTATGGAAAGGTTGTACCGCTACATCCGCAGCAATAAACCCGTCACAATAACTTCAGTGATAAGCCATCCCTCCAATGTCCTTGAAGTAAGGATGGTGAAAGATGACTTTGAAGCAAGGCCTGGTCAGGTGAGTTGATGTGCTCCTAAAAAATCACTGCTGTTCCTGTAGCATTGTCTACGGGTTCTCTGTGTATGTACTAGCACATCATTTTATGTTTTGAACATATCTTTTCTATCATTTTATTTTGTCTGGCTGATTTTGTTTCAGTATGTTATTCTACACTGTCCAAGAGTATCCACACTGGAAAGCCATCCATTCACCCTTACGATGGTAAGAAATATATTTTTTTTTCTCTGTATTTTCCCTTTTATTTATATTTAGTAAACAAATGGTCTTTATTGTCTTTGAGGTGAAAACCTCCTCCAGAAGAGCTTATGTTTCGTTAATAAGGGTAGCAATGCATGGGGGATACGTTGATTGTTATGTATGACAGTACTCAATACATATTTAATCTTCTTGACTGTTGAAAAAATGATAATGGGAACTTTTTCTAAAGTCTTCCATAAGTGAAAAATGATAATAAACAAATAAACAAAATCCATGTGATTTTGAGCATTGTTTCATAGAAGAGTTTTCAGGCATTTTTGTAGACTTTTAACACAAAATTAGCATAAATTGTAAATAATTTTATGTCATCTTTCATATTCAGTGAAAAGACATTCCTGCAACTGCCTTTTCCAAAGTTAGAAAAAAAAAATCAAATTTTAAAAAGAAGTTCTAGAATTATGCTGAGAGATATGTCAGTGATGAGAGATATGTCAGTGACTTNGGTAGCATTTTATTTTCCTCCACAGACTTGGTTTTGGATTTCTGGACCTCTGTGCTTGTACTGTATGGAAAGGTTGTACCGCTACATCCGCAGCAATAAACCCGTCACAATAACTTCAGTGATAAGCCATCCCTCCAATGTCCTTGAAGTAAGGATGGTGAAAGATGACTTTGAAGCAAGGCCTGGTCAGGTGAGTTGATGTGCTCCTAAAAAATCACTGCTGTTCCTGTAGCATTGTCTACGGGTTCTCTGTGTATGTACTAGCACATCATTTTATGTTTTGAACATATCTTTTCTATCATTTTATTTTGTCTGGCTGATTTTGTTTCAGTATGTTATTCTACACTGTCCAAGAGTATCCACACTGGAAAGCCATCCATTCACCCTTACGATGGTAAGAAATATATTTTTTTTTCTCTGTATTTTCCCTTTTATTTATATTTAGTAAACAAATGGTCTTTATTGTCTTTGAGGTGAAAACCTCCTCCAGAAGAGCTTATGTTTCGTTAATAAGGGTAGCAATGCATGGGGGATACGTTGATTGTTATGTATGACAGTACTCAATACATATTTAATCTTCTTGACTGTTGAAAAAATGATAATGGGAACTTTTTCTAAAGTCTTCCATAAGTGAAAAATGATAATAAACAAATAAACAAAATCCATGTGATTTTGAGCATTGTTTCATAGAAGAGTTTTCAGGCATTTTTGTAGACTTTTAACACAAAATTAGCATAAATTGTAAATAATTTTATGTCATCTTTCATATTCAGTGAAAAGACATTCCTGCAACTGCCTTTTCCAAAGTTAGAAAAAAAAAATCAAATTTTAAAAAGAAGTTCTAGAATAGTCTTCTGCTTCATTTTTATGCTGAGAGATATGTCAGTGACTTAAACTGAGATACCAGGGAAGTCATACAACATTTGGATTATTAGTTAGCTGAATTGTCCTAGAATAGGAATTGGACACCCTGGAGGCAGACTGGAATAAAGTGAAACAGTGCATAGACATATCCAAAGTTTTACAGAAGTGAGCAGTGCAGAGACTTGGGATACGCTACCAAAAAATCACTATACTGCATTGGCTATGTTGTTACAAAAAGGAGATCCTAAGGTTGGGTATTAGTGGTAACCTTTTCCTTCTAAAAGGAATAATTTAGTATCACCTGAAACTGATATTCTTCTTCAAGAAAACCCTAGGGTAAATACTCATGTTTGATTCTTTTCTCTGGACTGATAACTGGTACTTTATCCCCACTGAATTGTATGTACCTAATGCTATGTAACAGCTGATACGTTTCACTGTTACCTGAGATTCATAGGGCACAGCCAGGTCCTGCCCACTTCCAACTCTTTGATTTTGTGAGGTTTGGTTCTGTTTAATTAACTTATCTATATGCCAAGCCAGGAGGTGAGTACTGTCACAGATGAACTGACATTAAATTCCATCCAAAATAAATACTGTGCTGTAAATCTGGGATTGAATTGCATTTATGGGAAGTTGCATCTGTATAGCTTGGTGAAGCATAATTGGCTCTTGAATAGCCTGATTTTTGAAAAGTTTTCCTCACTATTCACTTTACTGATGGAAAAGAGAAGTGCATGTTATTTATTGGTTGAAGTCCAGTAGGCAATTTTTAAGGCTTTCCTCTTTATAATGCATGAAGATAACTAGATGTGCAATGCTGAAAAATGATGTGCTAAAAAGTGATGGAAGGGTAGCTGATTTTTTCTGCAGAACTCAATGAGTAGTGATATTTTTATTAGTTAAGCAATGAAAGATAAATTTAAAGAACTTAGCATTTCTCAGACTGCTCTTTATACTAATTTTGACCTGACATAGCTATGTTTAATAAATGTAGAGCTCTCCTATAACAATGGAGATATCCTCTCTAAACATTAATCTCAAAACTTCGTGTTCTTGATTTCTGACTGTCCATCTCTGAAGGAACTAAAGTAGTGGTAGTGGTTTCATCATTAGTAGTACTTGCACAGTTCAAAAACTATGGGACTCTCAGAAATATTTACTCTCCTTAATACTGGGAGACTGCTAAAACAATGGATTGTGTGATTCTAATTTCCAGAAATAATGTCATCAAAAAATATTAGACCTGCTTCAGTAGTCTTTCCTCTGGCAAAATTTCTTGTATGTCATGATGTGTTTTTATCAGTAAAGAAACTATTTACATGGACCTGCTGGGTTAGATCACAGGGTGGAGTTGAACAGGATGTTTTACTGAAGTCAGATTCTTTGCATAAATTGAGGATTTTATCCAGTACTTAAAATGGCATATTGTAATAATGCATGTTACAAAAAGGAATTTTTGCATGAAAACTTCTTGATCTAGGAGCTATGGAGAACAGATCTCTTGTGAGTTTGAATTTCCTCAGTGAATATAAATAACTCATTTATATTTAGATACTGTGCAGTATATTTTCAGTGCATAAATACAGTTGATTAATTAGTTTGTGTTAATTTTTAAAGTCATGTAGTAAATATGTACCAATAGAACTAGCAATTTCCACTCATGCACACAATTCATTACATTTTTAGTATGTAATACTAGATCGCACAATTTCTATTCATGCTCAATGTGTTACACCTGAATTTAAAGTTCAGTGATATCCTTCAGCATAACATCATATTCTTCAAGTTCACATGCATATTTTAACTATTACAAGATATTAAGTTACCACTGAATTACTGAGCTTCATTTTTATTGCCACAAACACATTTTAGTAGAATGTTGTGCTGGAGAAATCTTGTTATTGGGTAAATGGCTGTTTAACAGCATAATGAGTATTTGAAGTATCTAGGTTTATGAGAGTTTTTGCTCGGCCTAAGCAGGAGACAGTCATTTCCACATGTCTTTCTAGGTCATAGAATATGCCTTGGGCTGCTGTCCTGCTTAGGAAGTTTTTTTTGTTGTTTAATATCATGCCAGATATGGGACCATACTTATAGAGTGTGTAGGCAATAGCTTAACTCAGTGTTTTTTCTCCTCCCATCTGACATACTTGCGGTTACCAAGCAAGCTGGAACAATACTGCTACATCTTTTGTTGGATAACAATAATCCCTGGGTTATTTTTCTAGACTGGTGTAGGCGTGTGGTGCTCCGAGCCACAGCAAAGACAACATGATGGATGTGTCAGGCTTTGGATGCTGGTAGTGCAGTGCAGTGATAATGTAGCAGAGCTAGAGGGAAGGCTGCAGTGTTCTTCCTGGCTATACTGTCCTACTTGGAATAATAGAGTCAGAGAATGGTTTGGGTTGGAAGGGATCTTTAAAGGTCATCTAGTCTGCAATAAGCAGGGACATCTTCAACTAGATCAGATTGGATGGGGCTCTGAGTAACCTGACCTTGAATGTTTCCAGGTATGGGGTATCTGCTACTTCTCTGGGCAATCTGTTCAACTGTGTCACCACCCCCATCATTAAAAATTCATTCCTTATATCTAGTCTGGATCTTCTCTCTTTTAGTTTTTTAGCCATTACCACTTGTCCTATCACAACAGGCCCTGCTAAAAAGTCTGTCCCTGGGCTCTGTGTGATATCCTGTCTGAACTGGTGGAACATCTCAGTCTGCCTGGAGTACAAGAAGTAACTAGTTCAGTCATGTCTTTATACTTTAAATGAGGATTGTAAACAAAAGTGGAAAGGAAGGAGCGAGCCAGCATGAAGAAGATATTTTACTATTCCCTTTTCTATGTTGTGTAATATTTACAGTTTAGCTGTGTTTTTTACATAACAGTAGGGCTGAGGAAAACACTGGGAGTGTGATAGAGTCACCATCTGTAGAGGTATTTAAAAGATGTGTAGACATGGTGCATAGGGTCATGGTTTAGAGATGGACTTTTACTGGTTGGTCTTGATGATTTAAGGATCTTTTTCAACCTAAATGATTCTACAGATCTAAAACATTGCTTCCACTCTTTACTGTATGATGCCTCAGCTCTTATCAAAACTAAGACAGATTTAGTTTATGGAGATTCTTCTGTCTTTTTTTTTTTTAAACGTTTTGGGAAGTGTTTGTTCCCTCTGACTCCATTCTGATTGCTCTTCAGTTTAACCTGCATGAACAAGAGGAGACTAAAGCTCGCAGTTTGTTAGAATTGGGTTTGATTCCATCTCCATCTTATTACTATTGAGTTCCTTCTCTTTTAAAATAATTAACCACACTACTTATTCTTTGCAGCAGCGGGAAACCGTAGTACTGACCATTTATGGCTGCTAGCTTCCTTTTTTTCCCAGTGAATGACTTCAGAAGTAGGTTTCTGTTTAGAATGTATGTTAGTGTCTTAAAAGAGAAGAGAAGGCACCTTTTCTAATTCATTTTTTGTATTTCTTTTGTTGATGTGTTGTGTTTGGCAGTATGCATAGTGGAAATAGCCTTGTGTTTTGCAGATGTTAAGTGCCTCAGAAATGTGCAGGGTCCTTGCATGTGGTCTCTGCTGAATCTGCAACAGAGCCAATGCAAGCCACTGGCACAAAAGCTGGCAATTTAGACAGCTTGGCTACTGAAAAGTAATGTCTCTCAGCACCTCATAAAGCTTGGTGACCTTGTTGCTTTAGTGGTGTTGATTTGCTTGTGGCAAAAGAAGGTAGGAAACAATTGCATCACTTCACATGGAACTTGGATTGTGACAGACCTTGAAATAAGGACAAGACCAAGAGACAAAGTATTCTGAATTTGTAGATGTCTCAAATCTGAGATTTGATGAAGCTGCTCTGCAATAAATATCACCAAATTCAGGATTAAGTAATCATTTATCTCAAATTCGTTACAGTTTTGATTGTCACTAGCTGGTGTCATGACCCTTTCCCCCCTTGAAATAGAGATGTATGTTGTGGAAAGATAAGTAATACTGTTCTGCCATTGTGGTATGAACTCAGAGCTCAGTTAAAACTTTCTCTGAATAGCTTAAAGTTTCAAATCCTTCCACTGGTGCATACATGAAACCGTACAAACTATTCAAAACTGTTCTTCCAGCGGGTACCATCTCTAAACTAGAAGTACCACTTCTAAGGAGAAAAGAAAACTTGGTCCTGATGGTACTTAAAGTGGTGATAAGAGTTTTTCATCAAAACTTCTTTACTGCTGCCTTTTACAATGGTGGCTATGGAGGAGGGCTCAGCAATTGCTGTAGTCATTGAATGAGTCAGTCTGCAGTATTCTTTTTGCTGGAGTTGGACTGCTTATGGAGAGGCTTCATTAAGTTTTGTTTTATGCACCAGCATAGGTTTGCAATTTGTTTGGGTTTTTTTTTTTTGTTGCAGCTAAAAAATTGGATCTCAAACAATTGTTCTCTTCCATATCTGACAATTATGTGTGTATAATAAATTATCTTTGCAGTTCTTTTGATACTTCACCTTAATAAGGTATCTGAAGTATTATTTTAGCACCCAAGACGTAACAACAGAGTTTTAACACTGCGACACCTCCTCCAGACAGCCACTCTTGTTGCACAAAATAGACAAAAGGAAAGTGCTTTTGTCTACTACATATTTCTGTAGTATCACAGAATCCCAGAAGCATTAGGTTGTAAAAGTCCCACAGGATCATCAAGTCCAACCATTCCTATCAATCACTAAACCACCCTCAACAGCTCATCCACCCATCTTTTAAGCATCTCCAGGGAAGGTGATTCAACCACTGCCCTGGGCAGCCTGTTCCAGGACCCAGTGACCCTTTCCGTACAATTTTTTTCCCTGATGTCAAGCCTGAACCTCCCCTGGTGGAGCTTGAGGCCATTTCCTCTTGTCCTGTCCCCTGTCACCTGGGAGAAGAGGCCAGCTCCCTCCTCTCCACAACCTCCTTTCAGGTAGTTGTAGACAGCAATGAGGTCTCCCCTCAGCCTCCTCTTCTCCAGGCTAAACAAGCCCAGCTCTCTCAACTGTTGCTTTTGAGACTTGTATGAGGGCAAAAGACTCTTCCAGGAGAAGTTCAGGGCAGCAGGCAAACCTAAATCCTCTGAATCACATTATTGCATTGACTAGGGAAGGTGCTAGTGTTAGTCCCTGGGAATTCCCCCTCAGATGTTGTGTTTGGAGAGGAGGGAGCCTTTAGGAGTTTCTGGGAATGGAGTTCTGCTCTCTATAGTTCCTTTCTAGTGATTTCAGTGACCCGACCACAATTCCTTTCTCCACAGAAATCACTCAGGCAAATAATCCATATTGAATTTCTCTGAGATTCAGGACAGTGTTTTGTGGGAAGTGATCAAACAATGAATCTTAGACACTAAGCTCAGACTCTTCAAGCAAAGAAAAAAGTGCCTGGTCTGTATAGGTCAACCTTTACTGGCTGGCTCAACACAGGTATTTCATTCCTTTCTCTATCATGCTCCTGACCCAGCAGCATTGGTAAGATGCCCCCTCTTGCCATGCAGTTCTCCTTTAAGCATTCAGAATCTCTTTCAGAAACAATGAAGTAACCTTCTGTTGTTAAGGTAAAAGATTTAATGTGAAGGTGTTAATTACTGTAAGAATTTAACTGTGTGGAAAGAGTACCACCTCTTGTGCTTCTGTCAATAGTGCAATCTTAAATATTTTTGGATAAATGTGCTTGTACTCAATAATATCTATAAAGCTGTCCAGGACCTCATTTGTTGTTCCAAGAGATATATATCCTGAGCTTTCTGTTTGTTGTCTTTTTGGATTAATACCGTTTTAGCATTGAAGTTGTCCTTCAGTGACCTTTTCTATTTTATGAATTGTGTGTATCCCAAGATGCTCTTGTTGAAACTCGAACGCAGGTAACTTGCATAAACTCTTATTGAACCTTCTCTGCCTCTCTGTTTAAGACGTACTCTTCATACCCACCAATTAGTACCTTTGCAAGATAGAGTTAATAGAGACAGGTGTCATGGAAGTGGAACATATAAAGCAAAAAATAAAACTGAAACAAAGAACCCAAAGCAAAGATCCCAGATCAGACTCCAGGATTTTATACAATATGAACTTTGTATTAGTATGAGCAGCTGCTTCTTCAAAACTCAAAAGAATTTTGGCTCTTCATTCAAAGTGTAGATCCTAGTTCTCATAGCAAGTAGGCAGAGATCAACTACATGTAACAGGTAGTTTTAAACTTCCTTTTAAACTAGAAATTTTCTTCTGTGTTACAATGTTCTTTAACCTCCCCTACTTCAGTGTGGCAAAACAAATCTGCTTTTACCCCCATTTGAAGTAGAAGCTGGAAGAGTCTCATAATAGAATGCTCTGTTAAGTTCTGCTCTTCTGCTGGTTCTCTCATCTTTTTACACAGATGGTTAATTTAAAGCAGGTTACATGAAGAGAATTTGCATTGTGATGTCTTTCTTCCTTTCCTTCCATGTACACCTCTGTATGACTAAGAAAAGAAAAAGTCTGGAGAGACTGGAATTCTCTGCTCATATACATGAATGGTCAAATCCTTGCTATGTCATTTACAGTATGTTGCAAGTTAGGGGACCACCATTTACAAGTTTCTTAATAAGCAAAAGCTGAGTTTTAAGGAGGGAGAGGACAAGTTTGTATGCAAGTACTCAGATTCACAGGAAATAATTAAATACATGTTATCAAAGAAGAATATGTTGTCTGATTAACATGCAGATTAAAATTCTATAAAGTAATAAATATTGAAACCCAGGTAGAGAAACTCTTAAATCCATTAACCATCTCAGAATAGTTAGAAGAATTACCTGAAAGAGGTTTCTGGATGTACATGAGAAATTATAGTACTGAATCTAAATGTCTCGGAGCTATTATTAATAAATTTTCTGCCTTTAAGGTTTTGATTTATTTTATTTTAGATTTATATATATATATATTTTTTTTTTTTTTTTTGTGGATTGACTTTTCCTTGTTACCCCTGCACCTCCATTAAAGTCCATTTGGTATCTGGATTTAGGCATGAATGTGTTGAAAACCGTCATCTGTACATTTACATTTTGGGGCTTGATGCTAGACAGAAAGTTCTTCTATAAAAAAAAAGTACTATAAACAATGTCACAAGGAACATATTTGCTTTTGTAAGAGAGAAACAGTGTTTTGTAGAGTCAAGGTGGTCTTTATCCCTGGATGGTGCAGAGTTCATTTAAAATCAGTGAAGTTATTAACAGTTTAGCAGTTTTAACTGTAAACTTTTTTCAAGAAAGAACCTTTGTACTGCACAAGGAGCAAACCTGGAGATGATGGAGAAACATATGTCCTATACTGTAAACTTGAGAAATTATCCACAAGAGGAAAGGCCTAGAGGCCAAGTTCTGAACTACCTCATAAAAATTTGAAATGTTATTGGAAGTTTACCTGAATAAGAAGTATGTAAGGACATCAAGAGCTAAGTTTGTTGTGACAGATAAATACAGTAAAAACAAAATCTTGCATGATGACATTCTAATAAGAACTGTTAAATGTCTTTTGCAAATGGTTATGAAACTTGTATTTGTTAGATAATTTACAGAGAATTTAGGGAAATTCAGATATTGTGAAGTATTTTGCTGGCACACTAAAGAAATCCCTAGAGCTTGTCTCCTCTTCATAGGAATAGAAAATCTAGCAGCTGTTTGACAAAGAATTTAAGTAAGGCAAAAATAGAATCAATTAGTATTTCAGATGCCTTCAGTACTTCCTTAGACTTGTTTGTTTGGTTTGGTTTGGTCTTGGGCTCAGTAGTTTCTGGATTTGTATAAAAACCTTGTGTAAACCATCACTGTCATTTAAACTTATAAATCTGACTTTTTGGACTAAGGGAGCACGGAAATTGTCACACTCAAGTTCACTAAATCCTGAGTCCTCCTTCAGTAGATACTTTAAACAGAAGGTGTTAGATCCCTCTCATAAGCAGTTTTGTTTATGATACTATGAGAGTAAATATGGAATACATAACAAGCATCTACTGACTTGGGCAGAGAAGTGTGTTTTCTCCCATCAGAGGCAGTACTACTGGGTTAACTGCTTGGTCACATTAAAGAAAGGCCAAGGAAGTACAGGAGGATACCAAAACAAAAAAAAAAACCCAACCAAACAAAAACCAAGTACAACTTTTAAGCATGAATATAGTTAACATGTCAACAAAGTATTAGGGGGAATGAAGCACCCTGCCTCTTGGTGTAGAGCTGACTGTCTGGGCTCTGTGCTCTAGCCTGGCAAAAAACTGTGTGCTGGTAGGGTAATTTGGAGGGACACAGTCTTCCTTAAGGTATTGGTGGCACAACTAAAAATCTATCGATCCTTTGATGGTTCTTTCTATGAGTGCCTATAGTTTCTGCTCAAGGATGATGGAGAAGGGGCCTTTTGTCCCATTCACTTTCCTTGGTTATGCGTTTGTCAGCTTCACACGGTGTTACTTGGCAGTGTGTCACAATACACTTGGAGGACCTGAAGAGGCAGCCTTGGTCATGGCTCTGCTGCCTTCTACTCCTTCACAGACAAAGGCTTGCATCCTGAGCATCCCATAAGGTAGTGGTTTGTCTTTTCCACTAGCTAGCAGCTTAAAATGCATATATTTTATGGGCTGAATATTGCTAGGATTGAAACATTTTTACTGTGTTAAAAGTTGGAGTTGGATTTGATGATCCTTATGGGTACCTTCCAACTTGTACATTCTATGATTCTGTAAAATATAATGTGTCTGCTGGGTTGAAAGGGTAGTCAGCAAGTTTTTTACCTTGGTGGAGCCGCAAAGGCAAGGGAATATTGACTAGTTTATAGGTGTATCTTTGTAGTACGTCCATAGCAGCAATAGAATAGCAGTTGGTAGTCTATTACAGACTTACAAGAAAACAAGTAGAGTAATTTTGTATTATTTATTCAATAATTATATATATTATGTAACATTATATGCATTTTACACTTACAACTATTGGTCTATTTACAATCCTAGGACATCTATTACAGTAAAGATTTGGTGCAAGAGAACAGATTCTCATAGACTGAGACCTGAGAAAAAAAGGTTGTTTTGAACACAGAGAGTGATTTAACAACTAAGACTGGCGGAAGTGAAGTAGCAAACTACAGACTCACAGGGATTAGTTGTTATTTGTAGTTCATGTTTCAGAAGTTAGATCCCAGATGACCAGAATGATCCTTTGCCTCTGCAGCTGGCCAGCTATGCATCCTGAGCATCCAACAGTGTTATGGTTTGTTTTTTTCCGCTAGCTTTACTGCAGGTGTCTGGGGTTGTACTACAAGGAGTATAAGGGAATGGAAAGCAAAAGGGGAAAGTGTCTGGAATATGTTTCTTCAACTGGGTTGCTTGTAAGGAGTCAGCTCTGGAATGGGATGACTCTGGCTGAAGCAATGAGTATTCAAGGCATGGTGGTCTTACCTTGATCATCCAGACATCCTTGTTACTTAAATCACATTCCATGATTAGGATTTCCCCACATTCAGAGATGTTTTACTGTCCGCTGATGCCTGCCAGTTAAATTAGGATAGTTGTACGACCAAGTCTCTGATAGGGAAAGGTTTTAGACAAAATGCAATCTGTAAAATAACAGTAAACAGAGCCTTTTTAGAGAATCTTTTAGACTTTGAGGCAACAATGTATTTTAAAAAGTAACTTTCCCCCCTCCCCTTGGAATTTGGTGCTTATGGGATTCATTCATTAAAACAGGGGTTGACCAGTGTAACAGAGTTCACCTCCTGTGAGTCAGACTGAAGTCTAGCTACTATTTTTTGGCTACCTTTATATAGCAAGCCTGTGTTTGTCATCACTCCTCTTCATTTTCTAGTGTCAGGATGAATCATTTTAGGAATGTTTATATCAGTTCTGTGTGAAACCAGACAAACTGCAGCTTATGGAGCTTCCAAGGTTCACATTTTCTTGACAGCTGACGAAGTTGAAAGCCTTTTCTTTGTGGATTATTTTTTGTTTGGATTTTTTATTTTTCCCTCTATGTGAAGGAAAATAAGTTGGTTGTGTTTACTTCTTTTTTAGCCCTTCAATTCTGCCTCTTTCCCAAGAGTGCTAAGCCATTAGTTTGTTTTTCTTGATCTGTACAACAGTTCTTTTGAGTCTGGAACAAGGACGGGCTGCTGAAATGGGGCTTGTGGTGCAGCTGGTTCATCTTAGCAGGCAGGCAGGCAGAAGCATGGAAACAGATCAGGGAGCTCAGCAGTGTTTACAGATCTTGCCAGAATATCTGCAAATCTATACTAGGATCATATTATGTCTTTTTCCTTGAAGTTATAACTTTAATTGAGTAAGTTTCCCTTTATTTAAATAAACTCTGCAATGAGCTTTTTAATTCCCAAAGGTCAGACAAAGGTGAGTTTTCATTTTGTTCTTCCAGCTGCGGTGCAGTTCTTTGTAACTCTGAACACTATTCATGCCCCTACTACAGCACTAGATACAGAAGTTGGTGTTGAATTGTGGTTCATCAGCTTAAGAGCAGTACCTCCAGGGAAGGTTGTAAAGAACTTTACATGCAGAGCCATATAACTTAGGCATCCTTTTTACCTCTCTCTTTCTCATAGTGTATACTATGCAGTGTTAATCCTGGTGTATCCATAAGCACTTCTGTGACACTGCTGTAGTCAAAAGCTAGCATCTCAGTAAAGAGTATTCAGAGTTCTTATGGTAGAGATGTGTAGAACTGGAAAGTTTCAGGATTTGACTTTCTATTTTCTTGCTAGTTAACTGTTGACTCACCCCAACTCCCTGCGCCCCAAGGTCTAAAAAGAGTGTTTTATAATATTTCAGTACTAATTAATACCATTAAAAATACTTCAATAAGATTTGTCCTATTTCATGTTCTGGGCAGGTTTCTTGAGTATGACTGTATACCACTCATGTTAAATATTTGGAGTATTCAACACAGATACTAATAACACAGTTTTGCTACATGTTGTGCTTTCAAATACACAGATGTCTTCAGTGCTCATTACCTCCAGTAGATTTTTGTACTGATATAAAAAAAAATGGTGAGTAGATCTCATGACTGAAAAGATATAAATGGCTCTGATGGGTTAGATAATCTAAGGACCAGTCATTTGGGAATGAAGACTATTCCCTTTATGAGAGCTGTAGGATTAACAGCCCAGCTGAAGTTCATTTACACCAATGCACACAGCATGGGCAATAAACAGGAGGAATTGGAAGCTATTGTAGGGCAAGGAAACTATGATGTAGTTGCCATCATGGAAACATGGTGGGATGACTCGTATAACTGGAGTGCTACTATGGTGGGTCGTGCATTTGGGGCACAACAACCCCAAGTAGTGCTACCGACCAGGGGAAGAGTGGCTAGAAAGCTACCTGGAGGAGAAGGACCTGGGGGTGTTGGTTGACAGATGATTGAACGTGAACCAGCAGTGTGCCCAGGTGGCCAAGAAGGCCAGTGGCATCCTGGCTTGTATCAGAAACGGCATGACCAGCAGGTCCAGGGAGGTTATTCTCCCTCTGTACTCGGCANGCTGCCCAGGGAGGTGGTTGAGTCACCATTCCTGGAAGTGTTTAAAGATGGGTAGAGGAGGTGCTCAGGATATAGTTTCGTGGTGGACAGGAATTTTTGGACTTGATGATCCAAGAGGCCTTTTCCAACCTGGTAATTCTATGATTCTGTGAAAGTGGGTGTAAAGTATTATTGCTATGATTTAATAGTAATTTGTTCACTCACACTCCACTCATACAAAAGGAAGGCATAGAGGACAAGAGAGAATCATGTTCACAATGTAAAACTCATGTAAAAAATTCATGTTAAGTATATATTAATCTAGTAGTGCATAAAACATTAATTAAATTATTAAGATTAATAAAGATTAGCATCTATTTTTTATGTGAGCATACAGAAATAATAATAGAACTACAGCTACTGATGAGTACAATTAATTTGGTTGTTTATGCGCATAAAGTTCTCCTGGGATTGTTTCAAATTTCATATGTGATAATTTACATTTGTATTTCAGGTTAGCTTGAAAAAATCTATGCTGAAAGGTATTTTTTCATCAAAATATGTGTTCTGTAGGTTTCACCGGCACATAAAATACTGTTCTCACTTTCAATGTGAAAATGCATATAAAAATCAAATATAGATAGGCATCGTAAACTTGTGTACTTTTGATTAACAGCTCAGAGGAAGTCTACCAACTTTCCAATGCTAAGAATGTAGTTTGACTTCTCTAGGGCTGTAAATCTGCACAGCTCTATTAAATTTAAGAGAATTCGTTTTTTTTCCAGTAGTTTTTGGAAGATGACCAAGTGCTGGCAGATAATATGATTAGCATAGATGTGCCTACCTGTAAAATCTTTTACTTTTTAGAGATAATAGATAGCTTGAGGTTAGAATAAAATTAACGTTGCTTCGCATAATTACATTATCTATCACAGTTAATTTGTGTACTCCAGCATTTTAATCAAACTGTTGTGGCAAATGGAGTCCTTTTAACGCTTCAGAGTGCAGAAAGAACTACTGAAAAACTTACTGCTTATGACTTTTTTCTTAACAATGGCCCTTCTCATTACAGACTATTTAAGTTAGTGATTTTTCTGTTTGGAAAACATTGTTTTTTTAAGAAAAAGGAACAAAGAGAAAGTATTTTTTATTTCAAGATTTGCTAATCTTTATAACATTCCCTTGAGCAGTATACTGGGCAATAAGGAAAAGAAAAAAATGAACTGCATACAGCATAGTACAGTTAAAAGTCATTGGATTGTTTTTTGTGGTTCCCAGATTAAAAGGAGAGGGGGCAAAGCCAAGTACTATTTGCTAAAACACAGTTTAAAAACAATCCTGATTGTTTTTATTCACAGCTTCTGAGAAGATGTCATGCATTGGCTGAGACCACTTTGATAGACCTTTTTTTCTGTCCAGTTGCTTGATTTCTTATTCAAGAGGGTGCTTCAGCTTGTGCTTGACTTCACAGAACATAAATAGATGTCAGTTTAAATGTAAGTGTATGAGCCGTTTGTAAGAAGAATCTTGGAGCACTGTTTCGTTGTACAGTGTTTTAAAGATGATGATCCGGTGGGTCTTTTCCAACCTGGTGATTCTATGATTCTGTGAGAAGTAAAATAGATGATAAAAGACTTTGCCCATGTAAAATTGACAAGAACTTAATTTGCAGGATTTTTGACATTGTCTCATAAAATCCTCATAAAGAAACTGATGAAGTACAGAGCAGATAAATGGGCAGGGAGTTAGGCAAAAAACTGGCTGAACTGCTGTGATGAAAGGATTGCAATTATTAGCACTAAGTCCAGCTGGAAGCCAGTCACTAGTGGTGTACTTCAAGGGTCCATACTGGTTTTCAAATGAAACAGAACTGGGAAGAGTAGCTGATTTACTAGGTGGTTGTGCTGCCATTTGAGGGACCTTGAGAGGTGGGAAAATGGGCTGACAACCTCGTGAAGATCATGAAAGTGAACTGCGAAGTTCTTTCTCTGGTAAGGAATAGCCGCAGGTACTAGTACCTGATGGGAACTGACTGGCTGGAAAGCAGGTCAGTAAAGAATGACTTGTAGGTCCTGGTGGACATCAAGTTGACCATCAGTCAGTAACGTGCCCTTGCAGCAAAAAGGCAACCAGCCTTCTGGGGTGTATTAGGCAGAACCTTGCTAGCTTGTTGAATGAGGTAACCATTCTCCTCAGCTCATCACTGATGAGATACTTCTGGAGCCATGTGTCCAGTTCTGGGCTTTCCACTACAAGAGAACAATGGGTCATGAAAGCGGTTAAGGAAATGGAGCGTCTCTCATATGAAAAGAGTCTGAGAGATCTGGAACTGCTGGAATGAAGAAGACGGAACCAGATTCTTCTCAGTGGCACCCAGTGACAGGACAACACAAATTGAAATACAGGCGGTGCCATCTGAACATAAGGGAAAAATCCNCTGGTTTTAAAATGAAACAGAACTGGGAAGAGTAACTGATTTACTAGGTGGTTGTGCTGCCATTTGAGGGACCTTGAAAGGTGGGAAAATGGGCTGACAATAACCTCATGAAGATCATGAAAGCGAACTGCGAAGTTCTTTCTCTGGTAAGGAATAGCCCCAAGTACTAGTACCTGATGGGAACTGACTGGCTGGAAGACAGGTCAGTAAAGAATGACTTGTAGGTCCTGGTGGACATCAAGTTGACCATCAGTCAGTAACGTGCCCTTGCAGCAAAAAGGCAACCAGTCTTCTGGAGTGTATTAGGCAGAGCATTGCTAGCTTGTTGAATGAGGTAACCATTCTCCTCAGCTCATCACTGATGAGATACTTCTGGAGCCATGTGTCCAGTTCTGGGCTTTCCACTACAAGAGAACAATGGGTCATGAAAGCGGTTAAGGAAATGGAGTGTCTCTCATATGAAAAGAGTCTGAGAGATCTGGAACTGCTGGAATGAAGAAGACAGAACCAGATTCTTCTCAGTGGCACCCAGTGACAGGACAACACAAATTGAAATAAAGGCGGTGCCATCTGAACATAAGGGAAAAATCCATTATTTTTTTTGAGAGAATGGCACAGGTTGCCCTGAGAGGCTGTGGAGTCTCCATCCTTGGTGACATTCAAAGCCCAACTGGACTGTGTGTTGGGCCACCTGCTCTTGCAGACCTTACTTCATCAGGATTGAAGTAGTCAGTCTCCAGAGGTGCTTTCTAGTCTCAGCTGTCCTATGATTCTGTGATTTCATGAAGGTTAAATATGTAACAGGATATTTTCATTGCACTTTGATACACGTACCTGGTGGTCTGTCAATAACACAGGAAAGCTTACCCATTTTCATGATTAAGCTTCTGGAATGTATTTTCTAACCATCTGAAAGAAGACACAATTTGGAGATTTGATTGTATTTATGGAGATGAGAGAGGTAAAATAAGTGTTCTGTGCAGCAAAAAATGTAAATACAGTTTTGAAAGTTAAAATTGCAGGTCTGTAGGAAGGTCTTAAATCAGCAGAGGCCTCTGGAGATCATTTGAATCAACCTTCTTGTGTGAGGGCCATAGGTGAGGTTATCTAGGGACCTGTGAAACTAAATAAGCAAGAGAATTGGCAGCATTTCTTTGACTACCTATTCCATGGTGAAGAATGTTTTTCTTATATCTGGATGAAATTTCCCCTGAAGCAACTTATGTCCCTGGTCTCTTGTCCAATCACCGTGCATGATGGTGAAGAGAGTGTCTTCGTCTCCTCTATAGCAATATTTTAGGTATTGGAAGAGAGTGATCTCCCTGAGCTTTCTTTTCTGTGAATTATACAAACACATTCCCTTTTTTACCTGTCTTTATATGTCATGTTCTTCAGTCATCTCATCATCTTGGTGACTCTTAGCCACCTACAATCTTTCTCTCTGTAGAACTGAAGGAAATTCACTCTGTGTAGCCTAGGTGATGTGCTTGTTTCTTCTGGTAGGATTTAGCAGCACGCTAAGATTTTTCCAGAACACTGAGGAACTCTCATACCCATCTGTATGTATCAAAATAGATTTCCTAAAGTCTAAAGAAAAAGAAATCTCTTTTTTATTGGATCATTTTTCAAAGTAGTGCAGAAAGGAGTTACTCACAAGGGTAATGTAAAGGATAACTGGTTTGAACCTGTTCTGGCTGGAGGCAAGGGGGATTCTGCAATTAACTTTAATGGAAGGAGGGAATGACAGCTGGTTTTATAGAAGATGTGTTGAACTGGGGCTGTGAATAGTCGGAAAAGAAAATCACTCAACCTCCTGTAAAACACAGCCCTGGTAAAGCCCAGACTGAAAAATAAACTCTGCTAATGTCTCTTACAAAGCCCCCAGGAGAACAGATCTTTCTCTGCCAGTATGTAATTTTCTAGCTGAGAGGTTGCTTATCTACTCTTATATAGAGAACTGGTCCTGATATTTTTATTAGAAGACATTGAGATTAGCCACAGCAAATATTTGTCTTGTTGTGTGAGGTATGCCTGCCTTGATGCCACTTTTTTGAAGGCTAAGATTTGCTGAAATAATTCTGACTCTAAGTTTCTGTACCACATTTTTACAGGAAGGCTTTCAAGGTGACAAGGAATTAAATACAAATCTGTCTAATAATCCATACTATTAGCAATAATGCTCTTCCCTTCTGGGAAATGAAATGACTAGCCAGGACATTGTATTCCCTGTTTTAGGTTTGCCAAGATGTGAAGATGTGACTAGCCTTTTATCTGTGTCTGCTGCAAAATAAGGAACTGATGGGAACTGATCCTTAGCCCTAAGGCTAGTGGTTTCCCACTCCACGACAGATTATGTTAGGAACTCTAATGGCAATGGTTCAGAACTGACTCAAGAAGTGTCCTCACAAGCATGGTGGATGACTGACTGTTGATGCTGGATTCACTCTCAAGTCTCTTTTTATTTATAATATAGACAGGCTCCTTGAATTTAATCTTCAGATTTCCTATTGTCTGTTAATTAAAAAAAAAAAGACAACAATCAACTATTGGATGTTGAATTCATGCTGGAGCTTGAATCAGTCACTAACAGGTTCTAAGAAAGGTGTCAAAGCTCTGTAGTAATAACTTCTATCAAAAAGAAACTAATGATGTTGTTTTATAGGAAAAAAAGTGAAAAATCTTTATAGTTGCTTGTTCTGGTTATACGTACAATGATACAGTGAACTTGCAAAAGCTGTCCAGACAGTGCATGTGAAATCTCCCTGTAGCTAACAAGGAAGGATACTGGGGGGGTGGGGTGTCTTTGACATGGTTTAGCTGGAATTTTGTAGATGCCATGATGGGGATAAGATTGTATCATCCCTGTGTTGATAGTCGCAAGTAAGTAGCTCCACGATGAGATCTTAGGTGCGGAGTGAAACAATGATGGCTGCAGAGTGATTTTTGTGATGTGCCATCATTGTGATGTTTTCCCCTTGTAAACCTAAACTCTTGTGAAATGCAGCAAAATCTGTTTTCTTTTAGAAGAAAGTGTCAGGTATGTGAGAATGATGGACTTGAAAACATGTATCCTTACATTCAAAACCCAGAAATCTCTTAAGTACCTTGATCTAGGAGTGATGGAGCAGTTCCTGATTTTGAATCATGTGTCAATAATAAAGGCAGTATTTCTGTACTGTTATATCCCCAGTTGATATAATTTCTAAGAAATGCTTAGTGAGGTGGCTATTCCAAATCACCTCCCCAGACAAGCCTGTCCCAAACTCCTCTGTGACCAGAAGAAGGGGTTAAGACTCAATGGATACTAGCTGTGCCTGGCTTCCTGATCTGTAGTGGTGCTAGACTTGCTTTAATGGTGTAACTGCTGGTATGGCTGCTCAGGGATGTCCTGTTTACACCAGGCTCTGTCTTTACAACTGTACTTTGAATGCATTTTGCTATTTTCTTGTTACTCAGAAGTGGTCCTTAATATATTCAATATTTTTAGTGCCCTACAGATACCAAAGCAACATTTGGGGTCCACCTTAAAGTAGTAGGAGACTGGACAGGTATGTAGAAAATAATTCCCTTCAAGAGACAAATGCCTTTACTCAAACTGTTAACCTTTTCTAGCTTCAGCATAATTGTGCCTTGATTGTGTCATATTCTTACTAGAGATTGTTTGTGCTTGTTTTCCCAGAGTTGTTATTATTACATTCTTGACGCAACTCCTGCTTTACACAGTTGTACATTTCTTGAGATAACATGTTTTTCCAACTACTAACGTATTTTCTGATTGCAATGTAATGACTTTCACTGTTCCTCCATTTCTGCCTCTTTTTCTTTTTTTTTTTTGGTATCCTGCTGTCCCTGTGCAGTGCAGTGTCTCTCTGCATAGCAGTGTCTGCAGAAATGCTGAAATGTGCAGCTCACAGATAAGTGGATTTTGAAGCCAGTAGTTTGGATGGCTGCCACGCTAATTAACACCTATGGTACACTGAGATTACAGGTTGCTTTCATGTTCTTCCATGCTCTTCTGTTGATCTTTGAATGTCCTCCAGACCAGAGGTGTAAGCCAGATTTCCCTGCAGAAGAGAATAGTAATTTGCTGCTCCCTGTGACAGTTGTATACTCAAGTGATAGTTGTCATTATTCCTTGGTGGCTGACTTTCTTCTTGCTTAGCATAGCATTTCCTTGTAAGGAAGACAAATATACAGCAACATCTTGTTCATTTGTAATGAAGAAATATTTTCTGTGTTAATTTGTATCAGCATGTATGCTTGTGGAACTGAGTAAATGAGCCTGTCACCCTAAAAGGGATTAAACCAGTTCAGGGAGAGCAAGTCCATAAATATCTGTTGAACTTGTTGATCTGGCTGCATACTTGGCTGTGGAAGTCACTGAAACTGTATAAGGAAAAGACTGGGAGTACGACATGATATTCATGTGACCTTGATTTTCTGTTCTTGAATGGCCAGAGGCAGATTATGGGCCTAATTAGCCTCTGGCCTGTCTCAGTGTGATGACTTGTCTGTTGTTAAGCGTCATTCCTACCTGAGAGAGGATAGTAGGCTACGGGGACAAGTTGACTGGAGAAGTGCTAGCTAATTGAGGTTTCCAAAAGAAGTGGCATCTTTGAAGTTTTCTTATTGCCTCTGTGGTATGAATTGCACTATACGAGCATTTAAGTGTCATTCTTCCAACTCAGTATCTATATTCTCCATTGAGAGGCAGGTCTGCCGGGATAGGACTGTATGAGATTCAGGACACTGACATATTACAGAGACCATCAGTTGTAATTAGTTTTGCTAAACAGGGATATCTCTCCTGGGGTCAAATGTCAAGAAGCAGACAGTTTACTCATCCCTTTATGGCACATCTACAGTAAGGAGCCCTGTTCTGATTCGGTCCCTTAAGCCCTGTGACAATTAATGGTCTCTAATCCGCTGGCTGTTTGAGTAAGGATTATTATGTTTGCCACGTTCCTTATAATCTTTCTTAAGCATGCTCTAATGGCTGTTCCTGCAGATAGGATATTGAGCTGGAGTAGCTTTTAGGTGACATATGTCATGTGAGTTCTTCTCAGGACCTATTCTCTCAGACTTTATCCAATTTATTCAAATTCTCCTTTGTATCGCATTTTCACATTCCTGACAGTTTATGCCCGACACCAAAGGAAGTTAACAATTCATTTCAGAGAACTCAATTACAAGCCTAAATTAAAAAGGATGCAAGACTAGTGCAGATATGCTGTGAAATACGGAGAAGAACCTGTCACTTTGAGACATTTCTCCTCTTTCTGCCTTCAGCTTCTGCTGCTTGCACTTGGGAGATGTGTTCAAAGAACAGTTTCCTGCCATTAACTGTAAGGATTTGAGGGGGGAGATACACGCTGCTGGCAAACCAATTCTGAAAGTCATGTTTTGGGTCAAGTCTCTGACATTGAGTCTTATGTTTTGAAAATTGAATAGAGTACCTTGTGGCCTTAGTGACTTTGGTTTGTAGGCTGGGAAACAACTGTGTGTCAAGAGAAAAGATAAGGAGTAATAGAACTGTCCACCCTTGATGAGAAGCAGCTGTTGATGGAAAGTCATTTATTGCCTATATCCCAGTGCATATAAATTTAGATACCCATTAGTAGCAAGAAGTGGCTTCTGAAAAAGGTAGTCACTCTAGAATTAAATTTTGCATAGGAGCAGATACTTAGTAGATGTTCAGGGAATATTATTTACCTTTAAAAGCAATGATTTGAATAATGCAAAATGTAGGGCAGGAAAAGTAAGGAGGAAGAGAAGAAAACTCAGAAATGGTAGCTCAGAGACCACTGCAAATCAGACAGTAATCCGTATGTCTAATTAATGTCTTTCTTGCTCCATTGAAATCAAACGGTTCTGTCTGATCTTAGAAAAGCTAGGAACTTGCCTGTCTCAGAAGTAGAGTTATATAAAGGCACAGTATTCCATGCTATTATGTAGGCAGCAGCATCCTTTAAATAAACTTCCAATACAAATATGAGTTTATTCATTTCTCATCTGTGTTATGGTGGGATTAGTAAATGAATTGTTCTTAGTTTTCATGTTCATCTCAGAAAACAAAGACACACTGGCACTGGTATTTCTGTAATGTGCCCTCAGATGCCTTGTAGTAGACACTTTTACCTGAAATACTTACCATGGCTCCCTTTGTAGACCTCTGACCTGTTTTTGTGTCTGGTTTAGGATGAGATGAACCAGGCTCCAAGTATGCCTTTTTTTCTCCATTTATTATAAAGAGAGCCTAGATACGTGCATTACTACCTCAGAGGTAGTTGGGTTAGTTAATTGACAATTAGTTGTGAATTTTCCCCATGTAAGTGTTCCTAACATGTTTTTTTTTTCCGTCTTTTATGTGCACTGGGTATTGTGAATAGTGGAGCAGCTATTGTAGACCCCCATAAAGAATGAATTTCTGATAATGTAATTACCGTCCTTGTACTGATACATGAGTACATGAATCAACACCTATTGTGTTAACAAAATGTTTTGTGGCATTGTGACGACTCGTACTATCAATGCAATAATCTTGGTGTGTTACAGAGGTGAAACCTGTGGCTGTGGACCACAGTTTAGGTAGCCTGTCAGGACTTAGATGCCTGAATTTACAATGGCTGATCTGTGGTAACTGCAGATGTGAAGCCAAGCAGGTTAGATGAGCCCTGTGGCTCAGAGCTAGGCCTGTATGTCTTTCTCTGCAGCTGCCTGGCAGCTATTGCAGCTGAGCTGGTGCATGGCAACTTTAAACCCTACAGTAACTTTGAAGTCCCTGCGATGATCTATGCGTGGATCACGGCTCTAAGATCCGTGGATTAGCTAATAAGCTGATCTTGTTATTATCCTCTCCTCTAAACACCTTCCTTGTTCTGCTTCTCTCATTTCTATGTCGTCACCTTTTTCGCTTTCAGCTTTGAAAAAAAAAAAAATTGGCTTAATGTTTACAAAAGGGTTTTTTGAAAGTTTTTTTGTCCTTCTTTCTGTCTAGTTTGTCCGCAGTGCTGTCATCTATCAGCCTTATGTTTCCTCTGCCCTTGCTGCTGCCTCAAGTACTACTGCTTGTTTAGTTTTAAAGCTGACATTTCAGCTGGCACCTCCAGAGGGAAAAAGAGAGGCCACGGGCCATGCCTCATGTCCAACCACTTGACAACAGTGAAAAAACCCCAAACATATCAGTGTATCAAAACAATATGTCTCATTCCCCAGACAAACTTCAGAGTGTGAGACAGAAAGTGATATTGATGATGCTGAAATAACAGACTTCTGAAGCCACGCAGCATGTTTTTGTGGGAAACAAATACAGAGCACTCAGAGGTGTTAAGGTGAATTACGTACCTTAAGGCAATAAAACATTGCTGCTATGTTGCAGTGTTTTGCTGGTACAAACTGATATGGGACCTTGTTTAAAACTGCTGCTGTTCTGTGCTCTACAGTAATTTTTATCTTGTAGTCATATCATCCTGCTCTGTATTTGCATATGACACGAGAGACGCTTCCAAGGCTTGTCCACCATTCTGAGCAGCACGGTATTTATTGTGTTGGTGCCATGGGGGCACTTTGATACCACCTATTAAATCTAAGACTACTGTCCTATAAATTACTAAATGTCATGGCAGCAGTAGGTGTTGTTGCATGCAAGAACTCTCCAGCTAGAGCCAAACCAGACAGATCGTGGGGTACCAATCTGCATTGCCCTAGTAAACTCTAGGTTTCATCAGCAAATATGTATCTTGGCTTAATTCTTCCTGCTAGAGATGAGGATAAACATGGTCATTAGGTTGTTTAGATACTGACTACCTTATTGTGAATCTGGCACGATATGATGTGAATTTTTGTCGTATATCATCATAGTCATTTTTCTGGAAGGTCCAGAAGGTTGTGGACCAGGAAGTTTCAGGGGATAAAACCAACAAAACAAGCCATTTTCAGTTAAAAATAACAGTTTCCCAGTAAGTGGCAGATGTCTGAAAGCATGGATCATGTTTACTTCCCTGTGAACTAAAACCTAAGGCAGCAAAAGATATACACCTTAAAATTCTTATTTTTAAACAGAAGAAGGCTATAAAGCAGTTATTAGAGATTTTGAAGGCTAAGGTGTTTTTTTTCCATACTCACCAGATGAAAACAAACATGCTTATTAAGTGACTCTGAATGAAGAATAATCTATACTTGTGGGGCTAGGAGAATTTGCCAAATTGTTCAGGAGTATCTACACATCTACATGACCTTGTTAAGCCCTTGCAGTTTCTGGTTTAGAGAAAGCCTGAGGCATCCCAAGGCTCACTGTGCATTGATATGTGTATCTGGAATTTATCAGCAAGTGTGGGCGCTAGCAAAGAAGCAATATTTTATTTTCAGTAACCTTGGGGAGAGTTGTAGAAATATTAAAGTAGTGGATCGTTCATTCAATATCTACTGTATTCTTAGTTGATTTTGATTCAAATTGGAGGAATGTGTGAAGCAGAAGATGACATAATGGAATAATAACAGTACAGTACCTGCCTGCAGGATGTGACCAGGTTGTCCCAGGATCACTGTAACTGTTACTGATTTTCTTTAAAAATATCTACCCATTGGTGATGAACAGTCAACTTTTTTGCTATTACCTCAGACTCTGTTTGATTAAGGCCCTTTTCATTCCATAGTAACATGTATTTTGTTGTCTTTAGTTATTCCATGAGATGGTTGGCAGGCTTTAAAGGTGTTAATGACATGGTACAGTCAGTTGTTCCAGCAAAAATCAATGTGTGGTTTTGGAAGCACAAGGCAGAGACAAAATAAATGTTACTTTCCTCTGTTAGATTTTATGAGTAACAATTCTTACACCATCAGTGAATCCTACCTACACTTCTGAGGAAGATATCAGAATTATGTGCTCAAAAATTTTAATTACATTTCTTTTTATCTAATTTGACATTAGTAATAAAAGTAATACTGTTACATCACTGAGCAGTTCAAAGGCTTTTTCACTATAATTAACTAAAGTATATCATAAGGAATGCTAGTTTTATTCTTCATTGACATTAATTAATTAATTTATTATTTTATTTATGACTGCAAACAATCCTAGTAAAAGACAGGATTAAGAGAATGTAGAAAAGAGAGAAGATCAGATTTAGCCTACCGGCTTTATACTGAAAGCCCCTTTCCTCTGATTAAGGAATTGATGCTGAAGGTGAACATATCTGAATTTTGCACTCTAGACCTGGATTGTTTTACATTCGTTGAACTCCAGCTGACTTAGTACCAAAAACAGTATAACTTGACTCAAGTCCAATTTGAACAGTTAATGAGTTTTACCTCTAGGGAAAAAAAGATTTTTAGGAAAGAAATTTGCCTGGAGGAAAATTTTCTCCCACTCTGAAGTCCTTTCTTCATGCATCCAGTTATTTGTAATCTTCCATCTCTTTGCATGTCCCAGGTGCTCTTTAATCATGTAATGATTATAGAAAATTACATAGCTAATGATGTAAATTATTTTTATCCTTTGATAGAATGCACGCAGGATATATGGATGTTGCTGTAGTTAAGAGCTGATCCAAGAACACAAGGCTGAAGGATTCCTTGCCATGCCTCAGATGTTTTAAGTACCTTTATGAACTACAGGAATGAAACCTGTGGAGCACATTAGCATGTAGCAGCTGATAGGATTTAAATGAATGCAGTGAAAACTGCACAAAGCTACTTTAAAAACAGAGCCACAAGATAAAAAAGAGAAGCTCCAGGACATGTACTTCAATGCACTTCCAGGCAAATTTCTGCATTTGTAATTAATATGCTGTACCTGTTGAAGAAGGCAAAGTTGCTGTTGCTGGAATTGCCTGTGTTTCACCATTCTTCTGTTAATCTTTGCTTTGTTTCACCATTTATCAGTTAATATTTAATTATGGATGCTTAGGGAAGTTCCATTCTTGTGGTACTTTCTGTGCAGAGGAACACAGCTGTTTCAAGCAATGAATATATAAGATCTGAATGGACTTTCTGGTTCTTTTTTGTGAGCACCTATAACAATCTCAAGTGCATGATGGTTTCCAGGGAAATGAGAGAGTTCAGCTTTTACTGCCTGCCCGTGCTTCTCTGATGGCAATAGTGGAGTCCATTAGATTCCACTCAACTTTTCTTGAAGAATCCCTCTCAAAACTTCCTGTTTTGCTCCCAGTTGAAAGAAAATTCTCCCTTGGGGCAAGAGAAAAAATTGGACACACTTCAGACTTGGAATTATGAATTATCACACAATTTAAGTAATAATGGCAAATTACAATATCTTAAAAGTATCAAAATCTTATAAGTTTCTTTTGAGGATCCTTTTCTGACAGATTGTAATAATGCTGTAGTTAATTAGGAAAAGTATATTTTGATTTTGGAACATTAAAAAGTAAGAAAAAATTCCTGTAGGAACTGATGATATTTATGAAGTTTGTGATCAGAAAGGGCAATTATCTTTATGTGCTCCCTATTCGCTCATTGTGCTTTAGAATTTCTTAGAATAATCTCTATACAGAAGTTATTATAAGACAACCCCTAAATTTGGGGTTTAATTTGTAGATCTTTCAGCTTCAGTCTTTTCATATCTTTGGGCTGTTTGTATGCTGTTAGTGAAGAGAAATTTTTTTTCCCCCTTTCCCACTTCATTTCAGGGAAAATGTATGTATGTGTTTTAGTTCTTCCATCTTTGTGTGCAGATACTTGAAGAAGATGAGCATGCCACCATTGAACCTTTGACACTTCTTTTTGGTCTAGCTGTTGGACTAAGTTCAAGTTTTGATACTTTGCATTTGTTTGAGTCTGCTTTCTGTAGCCTCTCCACTCCTAACATTCCTTTTGAAAATGGAAATGAGCTTGTTTTTCAGTAGATCATTGATCTGGGCTTTGGTGTGATTTAAAGTTTAGCTCTCTTGCTATAAAGATTACCAGCAGTGGTTGTTACCGGGCAGTCGTGCTACTCTCTATTGCTCCTTATTCCTTGATCTCTCCTGTCTGCTTCTTTCTACAGATGCTTTGTCTAAGGTTTAATTGGCAGGGAGAGGGGCCATCACTTGCTCAGATTTTTTTTCTCTGCACACCATTTAACTCTGTGGGAGTTAATTTAAACATTGCAGATGTCATCATAACCAAATAAAATGGTGAGATGACATTTTCATCCTGTTTATTCAGCAAATACTGTATAGCTCCTTTTTGGTGTGATATTAGTGTTGAAGTTCTGGTTAGGATGTCTCATCTCTCTTATTGCATTATTCTTTCTCCTTCATTCCATTAGTACATTTATTCCACTTTTTGCCAGCTGCATGTCCTCACCCCAGACTTCAGACTTCCTTGAAACTTTCTTGAACTGTTTGTTCCAAAATCCCTTTATGTTCCAAGATGCAGTGCTGGCCCTGTTCATGTGAAGCAAATCCTACACTGCAAATTTTAGCATCCATTCCCCACAGCCCCTTGCAACCCAGCTTTACATTCGTGTGCCACACACCCTTTCCTCTTTCTCTATCCAGTCCTTTTACTTTTGCATGTACATAGTTTCTCTGATCCATGAAGGACTAACTGGAGATTTTGGGTTTCGCCATAAGTAAACGTAAGCACTCTGTGATTCAAGAATTTTTGAAGAGCAACTTGCAACTGCAGCTCTTCTCTGCTCCACTCCTCCCCTAGAGATGTGTCCCATTAAATGATAAATAGTATTAATCAAAATACACCACAAATACAGTCAGGAACTGCAAAATAAGAATCCTGAAAAAAGGGTATGGAACAGCTGCAGGGTTTTTCGTTTTTATCAGGCTTTGCAATTTAAGAGACAGTAAGGCAGAAATGCCTTAAATAGTATATAAAGTTTAAGATGCTGCAAGATATATTAATTGCAAGGGTGTCCAAATTTTGCGTGCAATCTGACATGGAAGTGACTCTGTGCTGAATGTGGCATTTCTTAGTGAGACAAATTATTCAATTGTCTCAGTATTAACAAAAGCACTTGTGAGGAGAAACTGTAGAAGAGAATTCATAGGCTGGGAATCTGAACTGTGAATGGGATTGCAGACTACCCATAGTGGTACGTGGAGTAGAGGAGGACATGACAGCAAAAAATGGTGCTTTGGTATGAAGTGCAGCAGCTGATGAGCAGGGTGCAGCGTGTATTTTGTTTCACTGACATTATGACCCCCATTTTTGTAGCTCAGATATGTTCTTGGTCTTTTTGTGCTTTAGTTAAAGTGCTTCTTATCAGAATGGGAATAAAGTGACAGAGCTGGTTCCAAGAAGCGTGTAATTATACTTCTAACTTATATAGATTGTAGTGTTTGTAGCAGATTAGACCAAAGTACGCTAGAATCAAATAATATTCTATGAGAGACAAGTTTTGAAAGGAGAGGTAATATCTCTTATTACATCAGCTGAAACAGATGGAAAAAGATAGGCAGGCTTTCCAGCATGCAGGGCCTTCAGCAGGATTGACAAAAAGGCAGCAGCATCAAAGCAAAGAGCAGGGGGTGAAATAACATTCCCTGTTATGTTTTAAAGCAACTTTTTCCTTGAGAAATCTAAGCGATAAAATCACTAGAAACAGAAGATACCTCCTCTTTTTTTTTTTTTTTTAAAAAAAAAGTTAATTTACCTTTTCTGTGAGGAACATTAATTCTTAAAGTATCGTATAGTCAAAAATAATGCCTGAAAGTGAAAAATACAGTTTCCAAATGCTATACGCTATAATATGCCATGGTCTCACTCTCTCCTGGAATAAGGAGAGACACATGCAGTCTGTCTGGCAGCTCTAACTGGGAAAAGAGAGGGGCATGTGACAAATCTCCTCTGTCCCTGACGTGAAATGCTGCATTTTATTTCTATATACTCATCTACGTATATCCCCAAACTTTCAGCATTTGGGTTTTGGGTTTTTTTACATTTTAATGATAATAATTTAATTTTTTTTCTCTTAAAATATGAATATCTTATTTAAACAACTTTTTAATTGAAAATGTTTGACTGTCTGCAGGGAGTAAAATTTGAACAATACACAAAGCATCACTGTGTTTTTAATAATTCGAAGGAACCCAGTTCTGTATGTAAAAGCTGATAATCAGTGGATGACTGCTTAGCTTTCTGACTTAGCTGGAACCAGAAAACGTGTTTATGCTGTAGTAATTACCATGCTTATGAGCATGAGAGAATGCTTCTCTACTGGGGATACAGCCTAGAAAATCTGTGGAAACAAAGACACATTTGTGTTTTCATGTCTATTGGGCAAGGGGAGTTTTAGTGGAGGGTGGCATTTACGGAGGGCTGTTCACAAATGTGTTGAAGAGGAATTTTGTGGAGAGGGGAAGTTTCAAAGATTACTGGCTGTTTTGAGTTCTACAGCAAAGGCTGCAGTGGTGATTTTACAGTATTATCCATGATAATTAGCCCACTAACAGCCTCCAAGAAGCTTCCTTGTGTTATGTGAAATGAAAATTATTCAGTGGGCAGTTTATGCTCCTTATTGCGATAAGCAGTTCTAAGGACTATCCCTTCCCGTGAGTTTAACATATTCTTTTATTCATTAAGCATACAGTAAGTGCTATTTCCTCAAGAAAAATGCCACAGACACCCACATTCACTTTCAGAGATGAAGCTGTGATGCTTTGCTGTGCTTTGCCAAGTGGCTGGTGCCAGCCTGACAACATAGGGCTTTCCCTCAAGGATTTCATTTACACTGTGTCAGCTGAGTGTCTCTTGAGCTTAGCCGTGACTGGTTTGAAAAAGTCAAAATTTATAATTAAAGGAAGACATTTTACAGTTTCTGTCATTTGATGTTTGCATTTTTTAATGAGTTGAGAGGATTATGTTAATTGTGCCCCATTATTAACATGCATGGCAAGTGAAATTTTCTCAGTGCAATTTCTAAATAAAGGAGCATTTCATTAGTCCAAAAATTCGTTTAAAAATAGTATTTCTCTAAAAGTCTCTCATACTTCTCAATGCACCTATATCAGTATGTGCCATTTCTCCATGAATTCTCATTTCTGTATTGCTGTATTTCTGGTGGTACATTGATGCACTGCAATATGCCAGGTCATGACTGGTATCTAAAAACCTCTATATAGATATATAGTAACAGCTTACAGTTATAGGCGTTGGGAAAATCACTTTTTCAGAAAAGTACATCTCAAATCATTTCTTTATGATGATGAAAGAACTTTGTGATCTAAATCATGTTCAACCGCTGGTTCTTTATTCTAGAAAATAGTTATCAATATAGTATTACATAGCAAAATTTTCAAGCTTTTCTCTCCCTTTCAAGGCTGGGAATACTTTGTCTGAGACTTGAATAGTAACAAACTTTCTGTCAGGTAAAAGCATGTCTGCTTAATATTTATTTGCAGTCATGATAGTGTAGAGGTGGAGACAACAATCTGGTAGAAAATCCCACAGCATAAAGACATGTGGTGATAGGACAAGGGTGAATGAGTATAAACTGGAGAGGGGCTGATTTAGGCTTGATATAAGGAAGAATTTCATAACCAGGAGTGGTGAGACTGGAACAGATTGCCAAGGGAAGTTGTGGCTGCCTCATCCCTGGAGGTGTTCAAGGCCAGGTTGGATGGGACTTTGGGCAGCTGATCTAGTGGGACATGTCCCTGTCCATGGCAGGGGAGTGGAACTAGATTATCTGTAAGATCCCTTCCAACCCAAACTATTCTATGATTCTGTGATTTTAAGTAAAGTGTACACAAAAACTAATGCTAAGGCAGCAAATATATGAATTTTTGAGAAATTATTAAGAGAAATAAAAACTACCCAGACTGCGTTATATATAGTAGTTCATATTCAGGGAGGTGGCTCGCTTAAGTTCTCGAGAATGACTTATCTAATTCAGATGTAAGAAGAAATAACAGAATTACTCACAGCAGTGTGAAATTAAATCAAACTTTTAATACATTTCCTGATATATTTGTGTGCTTTATGTTTTATCACCTATCCAAAAAAAAAGGAGAGAAAAATGAAACAGCATCTAATGGCTCATTTGATTTGCCAGTCGTTCAAATCCTTTCCTGCTACGGTTTCAGTATTGCCCTTTGAGATATGTTGTAAGAAATAGAGTCTCGGATTTGATATGATCTTTGGAAAAAATGTTTCTTCCCAGTAAATTATCCCAAATTGACTAGCAAAAAATTGTGTAAGAAAATAAGATCCCAATGAGCTCTGTTCATTTTATCCTGTGTCATGACAGAATCACCAGGCTGCTAGGAGTGCTTTCTGAGAAGATCTTGAATGTGTTCTCTCAGAAACAGGCAGCTGAAAACACAGGAGAAATTATTTTTATTTATAAATGAAGTCCCTTAATACCTTTTTTCTTCTTTTATTTCTTATTTGGAGCCTTGTTACTGTTATTTCTAGCATTTTAGTTTAGCTAAGTGGTTGGCTGAGCGGGCTTTTCCCCCACAAGGTGTATATCAACTCTGTTTTGTCAAAGCATTGTCTCTAAAGTATTCAGCATATTTCAGCTTCCAGTCACCTCAGCACAGACCCTGCAAACAACTTACTGCCTTCTGCGTAGGTATTCATACAACTTAGCTGCAGATTTAATGATCTTACTAACATCAAGGCCTGGTGATTAGCAACATCATTCACAGCCATGGCTGGGCCAGGCAACCTCACAGTTATCTTGTATTACAAGGCAGGTAGTGAGGGTGTTTTAGCAAGGAAGCTCCTTGTTCTCTTTTGCAGACACTTCTTTTCTTTAGCATTTTCCCTTCCCCTCTGATCCCTGCCCCAGCTAAGAGAAGCCATCATCTAACCTGCTCAGCATGTATGATGCCTGTGGCTGGACAGTTGCCTCCTCACCTGCTGTTGTCTCCTCAAACAGATGTAGGTTTTCAGTTTCATATAAAGGTAGTAGTCAATGGAGGCAGCACAAAATATTGACATTTCTATTTCCCCAGCTGTAAGCAGACTTGCTGATTATTTAGTGACATTTAGGGTGACTTTTAAGAAAGGAGTTGGCGCAAAGCAATGGAACTCACTTAGCAGCAATGTGTCAATAGGAGCATCCTTTGCTAGGCCAAAATCTACTAGCACTTTTCTCCTGTTCTCTCATAATGCAGCAGGAGGGCTTTGTACAAGGCATTGCTGGGTATTTTGGGTATGCAAAGTATTTTATGCATCATCCACCTTAACAACAGTGCCTGAAGATGAAATATAATCTTATCAGACTTGAATAGCCCCTTATGTTGCACAAAAAAAGGTTCATTAGATCTTGAAACCAAGTCTCATGGCATGTCCTACCTACTTTTGCCTGGGACAGAGTGAAGCAGACAGAGAAAGGCCCTTCTCAGTGGTGCTTAGTGACAGAACAAGAAGCAGTGAGCACAAATTGAAATACAGGAAATGGGGATAAAAATGAGAAGGAACTTGCACTGTTCTGATTCTTCCATAGGTGTCCGCATGTGAGGCAAGATACTAGGAGAGGGTGGGCCTAGATGTGAATCACTACAGCCTGACAAGTTATGCCTTTTCTTAGCTTTTTAGAAGCATATCCTGGAGCTTTGCAGTGATGGATAGTATTGCAGAAATTGCACAACAGCTCAATTTTGCTGTTAAAATCCCATGTAGCTCATGAAAGGTTGGATTTCCTCTAGTTTCTGTATGAGATTAAAAGTTACAAAGAGAGAACGAGTTGAATATCCCTCTCACATAATTTGAGACTTGGTTTTTTTTGTGAATGTAAGAGCTCTTTAGATCAAGTGTCACAACATTACCAAAAACGAATGTACTGATGCCACGTTGTATCTTCTGGCATCTTGTGAGAGAGGAAAGTGCACCTCTATTGAAGAAAGCAGTAATTGAGCCTCCCTGCACTGGCTTACGGGGAGGTCAAAATCAAAGTACAGCCCTTCATGGCCAAAGGGAACAATTGTAGAACTCAGTGCTAAAAAATTCTGTGTAAACAGCATTGGATTTAGAGCACATGTTTAAAACTGAAACTACTATTTTGTGTTCTTTCTAAACTGTTTAACCACTGCATTTTGTAAGAGTCAAGTTGAGGCGTGAACTCTGTTGTCTTGACAGAAATAGTCTTCAAATATAGTAAGTACCTCAGAGAACAAAAGGTTTCTTAAGACATTGGTTTTGAACTCTAGCAGTCTAGCTAATCCCCAGCTTTGCCAGGGAGTTGCTATATAACCTACAGAAGGATTTTGAAGTCAGTATTGAGCATAAAGACTGCTTAACTTTGATGTTGTGTCCACTTCTGCTTCTCTTCACTGGCTGTCTGGGGAACCCAAATCTGCCAGCATAGCTCATAGGCAGCCCGGGTCACTCACTCCTTTAACATACAATATTGAACAGGATGTTTATTCCCCAAGCTTAGAAAATGAAGAGACCATTTGCCTTTCTGTGAAAGTTTCTGTATTTCCCTTAAGTAAAGATAAACATAAAGCTTTTTTTACATAATTTTCAAGTTCCTAGGTTTTTACTAGCTTTTAATTTTTCTTTAGTAGCTCTGAAAATGGTAGGGTCTAATTAGTCTTTGGGATGAATGATCAAGGAGAAGGGAAATGATGGTGAAAAAACAGGAGAATTAAACTCAATGAGGCTTAATGGATTGAGAATCACAGAAGTTCAAGTTGGTCAAAAAGCCTATCTCTGTATTGGCAAAATATGTATGTTTCAGGGAAAATTCAAGGCTTATGATGTAATCATTTTGGAGCCTGTAGCACATCAACATTACCTCATCAGTGATTTCTTTTAATCTGATCGAGAGTAATTGTAGCACTGACTCTTCAAGAGGAGAGAAGTGACACTCTCTTAACTACAGAAACTTTGGCCACTAATAAGCCACAGGTTCAACTCAAATACTGGATTTTCAGTTTTATGCTGTCTTGTAGCCCATCACAGTTCTATAGCCCTTAACTGGCAAACATTTCTTCCTAAATGTCTCTTCTTTTTAAAGAGCACTGGGGAACTACTTATGACAGCATTTCTAAATTTACAGAGCTTGAAAACAAGTCAGATTAGTAGGTCTCAAATCCTTATAAATACTGTTGGCAGTTTTAAGAAAGCTTACTTAATTTTTTCTTTTCAAGCTATTACAAGGTGCTGAGGAGTTATTCATGACACAGAAGGTGCTCCACACCACTCTGTTTTGCATAAAACTAACCAGAATTTTTTTAGTTTGATATTACAGGGCTTGAGGTGTCCATGGTGTGAAAGATAGAGCTGAGATTTGTGTGAGTGCAGAAGTGCTGCAGGTAATTACAGAAACATGACTGCAAAATATCCAGATTTCTGGGAGTGACACTGTGGACTGACCTTTTGGTAAACAGCAAGGCTTCTGGACTGTAATGTTCTGATGAGGCTATTCTGTTCTCTCATTCTCTGGTTGCTTTCTATTCACATTTATGTTTGTTTTTATGAAATTTAATTTAACAAATAATCCATTACACTGATGTAAAGAATCCTTATCCATTAAAAAGTAATTACCATCAGTTTTACAGTGTTTTTAACCGAGTTGGTTACATGCAATTAGATCTGATCTGATTAGAGGTTTAGAGTGGTGTGAAGCTGCTGGATAGAAGGTGGTTGGGATAAACAGAACAGTAGTATCTCAGACTTCAGTAATATACTGCTGTGGCCTCACAGGTACAGACCCATCAAACTCTGAAAGAGCAGGAATATGATTTTTCAAGACCCTCAGAATTCAGCAGAGTGACTTTGCTGTTATTTTCTGTACAGTATTTTGTAACAAAAAAGAACAAGGAAAGAACAACCACAAGAAGTTGTTTTAAAGTCAAGCATGACACAACTAGAGTGTGTGACTTTCGGCATCATCTTTGAAATGCTAAAGCAGTGGGGCTTTCAGGGATGTTACTGTCTCAAAAAAACAAGGCTAGTGCTCCCTGTGCCATAATGTCTCTGTCTGCAGAATGTGAATATTAATGTGTTTTAATTTACACAGACATTCTATGCAAATTATTTTTCTTTGCTTTGACTGCCTTAGATATTAAAATATTGTCACAAAATTTCCCTTTGTCTCTCTTTCTACCTCTCCAGAAACTCAACTGTGTAACCACTTTGAATGGCTTCAGATTCTACACCCACTCTTGCTCATATTTTTCTGACATTACCATTTACTTACCATACTGAGCACAACTTCATTCTGTTTGGGAGCAACAATGATATGCATCTAAATATTTCAAAGGGATAATTTCCTTTGAAATGCATCCTTCTCCTCCTTGGTAACTGGTTTTTCATAACAATTTTATAAATATGTTAGTGGGTGTTTATACTGAGATTCCAGTAGCTGACTTATGAATGTGTTGAGCTGGGAGAGGGGAGAATCATAGAATCACAGAATCACCAGGTTGGAAGAGACCCACTGGATCATTGAGTCCAATCATTTCTATCAAACACTAAACCAAAGTAACAAAGAATGGAAAAGAGGGAAGAAGAATTAGGTGAGAGACAGGGAAGAGAGATATATGTAAGAATAGAGATTAAATCTCTGAAGCTTTGGATGGCAAACTTTCTCCTCTTCTTTATAGTCTACAACCTTCCTGATTTAGGACAGCGCATAAGACTGTGTGCTCAGAAAGAAAGCCTGGAGGAATTGGAGACACTCAGCCTGTTTAAAAAACAAATCTCAGTGTAAGATTTGTCTGTGCATCCATTCTTGATGTCCGTAAGAACTTCGTCCTGTGGGTAGACTTATGGGAGAGTCAGTGAGATGATGTCACATGACACACTCAGCAGAGTGACAAAACAATCTATGACATAACAGATCTCAGAACGATATAAAAGATCATTAGAAGGCTAGCTGTTGCAGGCTTAAACTAATGTAAATTGCATTGGTAGAATGAAAGATGGAGAATATAATTACATATTTTCAGAGAATCACTAGGTTGGAAAAGATCCACAGGATCATTGAGTCCAACCATTCTTATGAAACACTAAATCATGCCCCTCAGCACTGCATCCATCCGTCTTTTAAATATCTCCAGGGATGGGGACTCAACCACCGCCCTGGGCAGCCTGTTCCAGTGTCCAATGACCCTGTCTGTGAAAAAGTTTCTTCTTACGTCCAGCCTGAACCTGCCCTGGTGGAACTTGAGGCCATTCCCTCTTGTCCTGTCCCCTGTCACTAGGGATAAGAGGCCAGCTCCCTCCTTCTCTTCAACCTACTTTCAGGCAGTTGTAGAGAGCAATGAGGTCTTCCCTCAGCCTCCTCTTCTCCAGGCTAAACAACCCCAGCTCCCTCAGCCACTCCTAGTAAGACAAATTCTCCAGCCCCTTCACCAGCTTCGTTGCTCTTCTCTGGACTCGCTCCAGAGCCTCAACATCTTTCTTGTGGTGAGGGGCCCAGAACTGAACACAGTATTCGAGATGCAGTCTCACCAGTGCTGGAAACAGACGGAGAATAACCTCCCTGGACCTGCTGGCCACGCCCTTTCTGATACAAGCCAAGATGCCTTCTCTTGTCAAATGTTAGACTTATTATATGCACTTTTGTAAGAGTACCAAAAGTGCCTGTGTTCTGTCAGTAGTTGCCAAAGCTCTTGCCACCTGCCTTATTAGCATGTTGGATAGTCCTTAAAGGCAAATGTCATTTACACTAGTGTGACTTTTGTACTGTGCACTTCCATGTGTAAAAAGAGAATATTATTGATCTGAATGGTGAGTCATGTACATAATGGTTCTATGGGACAAATTGATCCTAAAGGCTTCACTGTGCTGTTTCTTTTATAAGGATTTATAAGACATGGAGGCTACATGTACTGAAGGAAGTTGTAGGATGTATGTGAGATGAGGTGGAATGCTACCATGTAGTGTAATTGTTGCCATGGAAAAATGAGTAAAGTCATATGATGTAAAGAAAATACATCTGCCTGGGAAATTTGCCATAGCCTGGAGGAAAAAACAAAAGTTGACTTTAGCTAAAAGAAGGCCAATTGTTTAGGCCAATTTCAGATTCCATAATTTGGCTGCTTTCACTCCAGTACTGGCCAGCACTGTGACACTACTATTCAAAATATTTTCAAGATCACAGTTTGTTGAATTGAGTCCTGGAGTGTAACCGGGCAGCCTGGAGTAATGGGAAAGGGCAGCAACACAAGAAAAAGAGTCATGGACTAAGCATTAGAGATGCCATATGGCTGTCTGCCTGGGTGACATCCATCTTGGGCAGTAAAAGGGAGCAGGGCTTATATGTACCCTCCCTGAGATGTGGTTTGTCTCTCCAAGAGTGTTGCAGACGCTTTGCAAGGTCTACTAAACCAGACTCTCTCAGTTATGTGTAACATGGCATTGTGTGATATTGAACTGAAGAAGAGCGTATACTCCCCATACTTTGCATTGTTGTTGCACTTGCCTACAGACCCTAAAAAATAAGTAAATCAGACCACCCCAAAGACAAATCCTTAATCATGGGACTGGCACCATGTTCTGTAGGTCAAAACCCACAAGTCATGAAAGGAAGTCCTATTGTTCATTGTTTGCCATTGAAAACTTCCTCTCATTCCTCCACCGGGCCCACACAAAGGCTGTTGTTCATACAACCCCCATTTTATAAAGGGTTCCAAGAGGTGCACCAGTAGCTTGAGTTGTATTTGGAGATTCCTGAGGTAGAGGTGGAAGTTAGTGTGCTCAGTCTGATACATATATAGTTGGATGTTTTGCACCAGTGATAGGTAATTGTAGCCTTTTAGTTCTTGTCCAGTGTCTTTTGAAGATTGTATCATATTAACTTTAAGGATGACAGGGCATGCCCATGTACAGCATAATTCATGTACCAGAGGGGTGAGGAAAAACAAAAAAAAAATCTCTGCATCTTCCTAAAAACTCAAGAGGTCAAGAAGTAGCTGTAATGTCAAGCTGCTTAGGAAGATCTTGAACATGGTGTTCCCTGAAAGCTGCTTGTTGAATTTCACTTCCATCTTTACAGCAGTGTGTTTATAGTTGTTGGCCCCATCCAATCCATGTCTTGGTTAGGTACAAGGAAGGCTTAAGATGTACTAAAAAAATTGAAGGCATAAGTGCTTCTTTCTTTTAGGATTGAATCTGAGGAGGGCTAGAAATAAAGGAATGAAGATACTATGTATCAGCCCTTGTTTCTCCACTGATAGATCCTGGTATCTTCTACAATATGTTTGCAATACATCTTGGCCAGCTGACGCAGACCTAGGTCAGACCATCTGAGACAACTTACCTTTGAAACCGAGCCCTTAACAAGAGAACTTTTCTTCTGAATTTATTGTGCTTTTCTTAAAGTATTATAATTTCAAGACATATGAGTTTGGGGTTTTTTTTCCATTTCAGAGGCTACATAGCAAAATTGTATCCAAATTAATGAGTTATATACGTAACATTAACTCATGTTTTGATGATATTTTTATACATGATGATATGTATTTATCAAAATAATGAGTTACATAACAGTATATAAAACTGAGAGTTAAAAAAGCTATCATGTACTAACCTGTAAGAAGTAAGAAAGCTGCTATGGTTTCTTTTCAGAACTGAGGGATTCAGATTTTTTTTCTCCACTGATTTTCTGTCCCTTGATTTCCTTATCTGTAAACCCAGTGTTAGAGGATATTTGTAGATACATAGCAATATAAGGTGAGGGAGGATTACACTTAAATCCTTGGGTTCAGTTCCCAAAATGAAAAACTTGCATGGAAAAGGTAACTAGTTTAGTATAGCCACTGCACACAACACAGGCTGTGAATTGTGGTTTAGCAAATGAAGGATAAAACTTGTAGCTGAAGTCTTCAAGCCACAGTTATAAGGTGTTGCAGAAAGAGTAGGAGATGAGCAGGTGGGAAGGGCGTCACCAGTGTCCTAGGCTTCTGTGCCACTGGAAGACTGGTTAAGTAAAAGTTGCAGGTGATGGAAGAATGAAACAGAGCATGTTGCGTGCTAGAGAGCGCTACGGGATGTGCTAAGGGGGTTTGACCTGGGTGGAAAACTCCCTTCAGTTCCTGAAACTGGGTATCAAGTTATTTTGGGGAGATTCTCATCTTCCAGGAACTGAGAAATTGATAGTGATAGAGGCTCATTCAGATTCTGCTTATGTATTGCATCTAACCATCTCTAGAGAAAGGCATCAGAGAAAGGCAACTAAACAAACCATAATCACTCTTTCACTTGGTGGTTGGTGAAGCTAAGGTACAAAAAATGTACCTACTGGAGATGACCCTATAGTGCAGTACATAGTAGTGAACAAAAAGCAATGCAGTCTTCCAGTGATCCTTGAAAACAGCAAAGAATCAGTTAAACAAAGACTTGTACTGCAATTTAATTTAGGCTAATTAGTCTATGTATGTTTAGACTGTTGTGATCCTTGAGTGGTAGGTGAATTCTTAGTTGATCCTCCTTTCTGCTTAGACTGAACACTTCAAGGCAGGGACTATTTATGGCTGTTTGTGTACAACATCCAGAATAACTGCATGCAGACCTCAGAAATTTGTAAGCACTACTAGAGAATTCAATATTGGATTAAAAAATGACATTTTAAACTAATTATTAAAAGGGTTTGTAGAAAACTTTGATTTCTAGTCTTAGCAGCAGTTGTGTATGAATATATAGATTTTGTTGCCTATTCAGGTAGCTTTGTCCTCTGGTAAATATTGCTGGAGAAGACAATTCACTGATATTACTGCTTGCTTACTTGTGGCCTGAACTTGTAATGCAGAGTCACAGTCTGGGTTTGTTTGTTTTTTTTTTTCCTCTTCTTCTTTGTTTGTCCTGACAGAAAGATTTCGGGATTTACTGCTTCTACATTCAAATCAAGATACAGAGATTCTGCCCATCTTTCAGCAGAGGCGCTATCCCAAGTAAGTAATATTGTCTTCTTGGGAGAAATAAAATCTTTTATCTATTTGCAGTGAGGGAGAGTGTGTTTATAGCACTGCCCATGCTTTTAGTGTGAAGTCCTAAGGCAGATCTGTCAGGGACTCACACTTACATGGAGCTTTGCAGTCTCTTAGCAGTGTCAGGGAGAAGCAGTCAGACTTTGCAAGTGTGCCCAGCTGCCAACAAGAATGTGGAGGCAAAGTGCAGATGTTAAGTTGCCTGGATCAGTGTCTGATGGAGCTTTGTTTCACTTGACACTATTGACATAGGCAGATGTTTTGTCAGGCTAATCCCCACTCTTGTCTTGTGGGATTCCATCATTTATGGTGAGAGATTCCTTTGGATATTAACAGGCTCCTGTCTGGAAGGCTGCAAGCATTAGAAAACATTAGGGGTTTTTGCCTTTTTTAGGGATGTATGTACAGGCAAACCGAAAGAGTAGTGTTGAGATCTTGCATGTTATTGAGTATACTGGACAAAAACTCTTTTCTCAAGTTACATACCTGACTGAAACCATAAATACTCCTTTTTATAATACTGTATAAATGAAACAGTCACTTTCAGCTAAGTCTTGAAAACAGGCAGTGAAGGGGAAAGAAGAAAAAGCAACGGTCCTTGCATTAACCATGACTACACTGAGCAATGAAAGGAGGCTAATACAGGGTAGACAGAGGGAGGAGAAGGAACAAAGAATGTCTGGAGCCAATCAAGCAATGACGATGCAAATAAGCAAAGGTATTTATTTTAATTATTATTGTTATCAGGTTCCTGAAATGCATAAGAAGCCAGTGGAGCTAAGTGTTACATACAGCTCTTAAAATCCAATGATGCATTTTGTTTTTAAGAGCAGGCAATAAGTAGAAGGGCTGAGTGCTGAAAACCAGTCATCTCCTCACTGCATATACTTCAAAATAAAAACACACAAGGTTGAAAAGCTGATTCTGAAAATGATGATTTTACGTTTACTTCAGTGGAGACAGGATTTTATCCCCTGAATTTATTGTCTGCGTTATCCACTGTCATTGTTCTACTGGTGTACTATGAGATACAATACATGTGGGAGACACCCTGGGTCAACTGGTCTGTTTGTTTCACTAGGATTTCCATGAATTATTGCCTTTGTTCTCACCATTTGCAGCACTGGAACAGATACTTTTCCACAGCAGTAGAATGCTTTGCTTGTCTTAGATGTTTTCACTTATGGAGTGGACATTGTCAGACTGGTCTGAGAAAACAGGTCATCATCCTTCCTCGAAGAACAGACTTATCTCTATATAAATCATTCCTAATGTACCTGATTTTCCATTTTTGCATTCAGTTTATTAGTAGCTTTATTGGCAAGTACAGTCTACTTGCAGTGGTATTTTCTGATTCATAGGTGAATGAGTGTTGTATTCTGGTCAATGGAAGCTTCAGCTCTTTGAAGGTCATACAACAAATAGTTTGTGGTGTGGAGCTCTATTTTTACTTGGGACCCTGTATCACAAAATGATATACGTTTTCAGCCACAACCTGGGGGTGTTGGTCGACAGCCGGCTGAACATGAGCCAGCAGTGTGCCCAGGTGGCCAAGAAGGCCAATGGCATCTTGGCTTGTATCAGAAACGGTGTGACCAGCAGGTCCAGGGAGGTTATTCTCCCTCTGTACTCGGCTCTGGTGAGACCGCTCCTTGAATCCTGTGTCCAGTTCTGGGCCCCTCAGCACAAGAAGGATGTTGACGCTCTGGAGAGTGTCCAGAGAAGAGCAACNTGTGGAGCTCTATTTTTACTTGGGACCCTGTATCACAAAATGATATACGTTTTCAGCCACATTACGTGGCATGATTGGCTGATCTCTAATATACAAAATCAGTCAAATTTTGTCACTTAATTGAAAGAGAGGTTTGCATATATTTTTTAAAAGATTTCTGTTCATAGCAACAGTAATTGGTGCAAATTTGTGCTTGTTACAAAAATATTATCATTTATTATAGCCTCAGGAACATAGTTTGGTGGTAGACTTGGCAATGTTATGTTAATGACTTGATGATCCTGAAGACTTGATGATCCTAAAGGTCTTTTCCAACCTAAATGATTCTATGATTCTATAATTCTGTGATTCTATGATTCTATGATTTGGACACTAGTTGAAGACTATTGACATGTCCTAATTTCTTTAGTGGTTGTCTTTCAAGTGAAAATCTTTTGTTCAGCAAGGTAGAAAATTTATTCATCTTCATAATGTATTTTATCTTATTCCCATGACAGCTTTTTCCCCCCTTCCCTTTGCTTGTTTTCATTGGAAGGTCAGTTAACAGAAGTGAAGATAATGAACAGACAGATCTCATAAATCAGTGTCCTTTCATTGATTTCAGCTGAGTAATGGCTGATTGTAATGCATAGAGATCTGAGCAGTGAGGTCGTTTTAATGAGATGTTGTCATGGGGCACAAACTGCAGCTTGTAGGGCCTAAGGAAATCCTGAGAATATGGAAGGTTAAAAATAAAGACAGAAATTTTAGTAATGACTTAGCTGAATAGATTAATTAAGCAGGGCTTACTAGGTAGAAAGGACAAAAGGTTGAATTTATTTATTCAAGAGATATATCCAAAGGAAGGATATTGGAAAGGAAGATAAGATGTTCAGTATCTCTCAGGATATTTGGAGTCATAATGATAAATATTAAAGGCTACATGAGCAATCTGTGATCCATCAATTTTTGAAATACAGAAAACTTGATGTTCTACCTTGAACTCCTTCCCATGGAACAGCAAGATAATTTTGAGTATGTGCTTGTTCTCAGAGAAGATGTCAGCGTGCTGGAATGGCTGGAAGAAATTTTCTAGAATATGCATCCCCATTGCTCTTGGTTTGCTGGGTTAAATGTGTCAAAGAAACAGGCTTTGCATTTCTTCTTGATGAAGGGAGAAATGCAGTATCTTTTCATGTTCCTTGCCTGAGTTTATTCTGCTGGCCTTGGAGATTATAGAGGCCTGAGCTTACAAAGAGTCAGGCTTGTAAAGCCACTTGGCACCTCACAGTGCTTCCTTGACTTATTGTTGTTTGTCCACAAGTAACATTGTATGAGCACTGGTTCTTGTCATGGCCTGTGGGCAGAGAGGTGCTACTGTGCCAGAACATCAGTACAGCATCAGTCCAATCAGCATAACCTGCAGTTTGCATCTTCTCACTTTTCTTTACAAGGTTGCAGAGCAGAAGGAGTTTGGCTTTATCTTGTATTTTATTCATGTGACAAGGTAACTGTATCTTGGAAAAATTATAGTTATTGGGGAAGGAATGTGATAGTATGTTCTCTCATAAATGCTACAGTCGCAGGTTGCTGAACCAGCAGGGCCTGTCTAATCCAGGCAAATCTTTTTCATACCTCAGTTGATTGTCAGAGCATGAAGCATGTGATTCAGAAATCAGACGTCACTAGACCCCCTCATCCACCTCAGTAGGAAACCCACAAATCCACAGAAAGAAATCTTTTGAGGAGAACATCCGTCTCCTCGCTGACATGAAACCATTGTCATGTTGTGAGGATTCACATTCCTGAAGCTAAGAATTAAACCTGCAGTTGTGGGCAGCCACAGGGGTTGTGATACATAGCTGTTTCTGAGTGTACCTGCGCGACAAGAGCCTCTGTATGCAAACCAAATTGCAGTCACACTTGCAGTTCTCCCTTTTCTCCCTCACTCCATGAGTATGCTGAAGTCACTGTGGTTAGTTACTCCAATGCAATCTTAACTAAATTTGTTATAACAAGTCTTACCTCAACTGATTTCTTTGACAATGAGCATTGCAGTTCACATATCTCATAAAAAAACTTTACAGAGTTCTACTCTTGGCACATTTCTGTGGAGCTTTTCTCATGTTGGTATCAACCTTATGCTTTCCTTCGTTGCCCACTTTGCTGATGACATTCCTACTGTTTCATCACATGGATTTATTCATAAAATGCACGAACTGCTGGCACAGGCTAGAGAGGATTGCTCCTGAAGAAGACACCATTTTGCTCATTAATTGGACTATAGGGCCAAGCAAGTGACATGGTGATTGGTGGTGGCAGTGGAGGCCTAGGTTGCTTGATCCCAACAAGGTCTTTTGGTCTTTTCTTGCTGACTTTGCTCACTCCTGACTGCCCCATGCTGTGTGCACAAGGGAAGGATGTGCAATTGCCTTGCAATAGCAGAGAGAAGTGTCTCTTGCAACTGGGCCTGATAATGTCATAAGAAAAATACCCTAAAAGAATGAATGATAAGGGAAGTGATAAAAGAAGTGCAAGATTGAGGAACTAAGTTGGTGGGTGAAAAAGGCAGGAGAGAGGCTGATTGCATGAAACAGTGCATAAGAGGGATGCACCAGAAATGCTACAGGCATTACAGCTTTTTAGCAGATTTCTCTATATACAAGTGACTGGGAGTTCAGCAGTACTTTATATTTTCAAGATATTGCTGAAATCCTTAAGTACGTATGTGGGGTTTTTAGAAGGATTATTTGCTTCTTTTTCCCCTTCAAAAATATTTGCAGTCTTCATTCTTATCTTCTGTGGGTTAGTGGAAAAGTTCTTAGATGATTCACAGATTTTAAGAACAGAAGGAGCTGTTATGTTCCAGCTAATTTGAGTCCCTTCTTATCATTAGCCATGAGCGTTACCCAGTAATCCCTGCAGCATGCTTCTGGTTCAACTGGAGCATGAATTTGGAAAGTCATCCAGTCTTTAAATTGAGATGTTAAAAACTGTAAAATTTGCAAGCCTTTATACGAGCTTGTTTTAATTGTTAATTACTTCACATATGTATAATACTGATTTCTTTAGCTTCAGTTTCCAATCTCTGCTATCTCACTAAACCATTTTCTGCTAAACTAGAAAGTCCTGTACCATCTGAAATGACACCTCCATTCATACAAGAGATTGGAAGTCATTTAAAAACTTACACTTCTCTTGAACAAATCAAAAAAATAAAACCTTTTACAGGTTAAGGCTTATTTAAAACAACGCTCTCTAATAATTTATTTTTTTCTTTTTAAAAGCTTTCCAAAGTTTTACGTTTCTTTTTTTTCTTAATCGTAGTCAGGAATTAAGAAAGTATTTAGGTAACTGTTTCTGTTATGTGGTATAGAGAAATAACGGCAGTGCTTTGTAGTCAAATAGGGAAACTATGTAAATTGAGCACTATCTTATTAGTTAAATGGAGTGACAAATATTGAACTTCTGAGGGAAAAATGAACTTGAAACCTAGCACATGTAATGAAATAACAGAGTGCTTGAATTACATTTACTTGTCATCAGTCATAAACTTCTAGATCTTTCTATGGCATGTGTTCTTAGTAAATTAAAGTAGAATTCTTTTGCATGCATAAAAATAGCAATCATTTTAGATAAGAGCAACAGAACCCCCAGAAAATGCAGGATCTTGATTTATATATACATATATATGTCTGTATCTTCATATACATATCCTTGAAGGTCATCTTTGAAAAACTGCTGAAACTTTCAGCTCACGCAAAGCCAAATGATGTTATTCAATTCTCCTCATGGAGTAGTCTAGACAAATAGGCGTCAGAAAGTTAGTGCCCCAAACCATTGTGCCATCTGGTTCCCAATTGCTACTCAAGTTAATGATAATGGATCTGTAATGGATCCATGCCAGCTTACTTCTGCTTGAGATATGAGCCAAGACACTGATAATATTTCATAAATAATACCCCAGGAATAAAACTTGTGTCTTATTTGTAACTGTCTTGAGAACATTTTTCTTTTTAGAGGAAAATGATTTAAGTCTAACTAAAGAAAATAGGATTTTGGCTTCTGGAAGTGATGATGCTCAGACAGTGCATCCACTGAGATTCCCTCTGAATCTTAGATTTAAGCACATACAAGAGCAGCTGGCAGGATTGTGGCCTAGAAACCCAGTTTATGTTAGAAACAAAGGAACATCTTTGTTGATGTTCAGCAAGGGAGAAAAATCATGACCACTGCATCTGTCACTCAGTAAAGGCAAGGAAAACTTAATTTTAAAAAAGAGGTGAAGAACTTTCATGGAGTGATTTTCTATAAAAGGCTTTCTGTGAAGTGCTCTACAAAAGATGTTCTCTTGCTGTGAAGAAAAATCTGAGGCACGGGACTCTGATGTAAGTTTCCACTGTCACCCAGGAACAACTCTCCTGGGGACAAGGCCAGAAACAGAAATTGGGTCTTCCACTGTCCTTTCAGTTGTGTGCATTTGGCGCTCTCATCTAAAATTACATCTATCCTGTTTTCTACCACAAAACCACATGGCCTGCCCGTATTGCTGAAATCAGATCAGAAAGTGTCAAATCAAGGAGCCTTTCAGAAGTGCCCACAAAAGCACTTTAAACACTTCTTGTAACACTGTACATTTAACTAAGCATGAAAATTATGGTTTCTGAAATGCTCCAAGATTTATTTCAAAATGCAGACTAGAAGCTATCTCACTAGCAGCACTGAGCCCCCAGAAAACCTGAGTCTCAGAGAATTTTGATTATTCAATAAAAAGATAGATACTTGCATAAGAAATCTGTAATGACATTTGAAAGAAAATCAAGCCCTTTATAGAGAAGAATATTTCTAGGTTTGTTTTTTTTTTTAATGTCACTTGCAGTGCTGTCATGTTTATCCTGTAGAGTTTGCAGACCAGTGTGGTTTTTGAACTCTTTGACAATAAAACTTCCGCTATAATTGAAGGGCATTTTCCTGTCACTGGGGTTTTACCAAGTGGAAAGAACAGCAGTGACAGTGGGGTTAAGCTGACAGCTGTTTATAAGAAACAACACTGCCACTACAGGAGAGTAACAATGTCACTAAAAATGCAAGCATCAGATCTAGTTTTTGTTGAAGACATGATGAAAACAGGAAGAAAGAGAACAGTAATTCATACCGTGCCCTACATGTTTGAGCTCAGATCCTACAAGGGCTTGTATTGGCACAGACACACAATATCAAACAAGTCAATATCTTGAAATATTTAGGACTGGACTTTTAATTCAAATGTGGGTCATAAATTACTCAAGACAGAGGCTGTATTTGTTTGGAGTATCAGTAAAATGCCCCAGTAACTTCTAGTGCAAAATATTCTCTTGTTCCATTTTCAAAGGTTCCATTTTCAAAGGAGTTCAAGTACTGACAACACAGAGTGAATCAGTCCCCCTAAAGTCAAGGAGAATTTTGCTGCTAACTTGAACAGGGCTTAGACCTGAAATCTAATAAACTTTGAAACAAGAATTAATATTTCAGATGTAGAGAGATGTGGGGAAAAACCTGTGTCCTCTGAGAGATTTGTGCAGCAACATACATGCAAAATCGAAGTTCTGTGTGTGTGTATATTCTCTTTCAAGTACCAAGCAATCCAGAATGCAAGATTAACCTAGCTCTGTTTATCATAGCATAGCTGTGGCTCATTAGCAGTTGCAAACTGTTTTATGTAAAACATTGCGGTATTCCCAGTTGAGAAGGGGAATGGTCTGACTGAAGGTAGAAGATGCCTAAAACTTTCAAAATATCTGAGAGATGGAATCATTGCTTTGTTCAAAATGCATGGTATAAGAGAAAACATTACAGCTAGTTTTCATTCTGCTGCTTGGGAGCATGAACATGTTTCTTGATACAGCCTGTTGATTTAATTGATATATCCCTGCTACTACTGAGCAGCAATGTGAGACTGTGGGGAATTATCTGCCACCAGGTGTCTCAAAGGGTATTTTTTTGAACAGCTCGAACAGATGTTATGATAGTTTGATACAGATATTATTAGTGAAGCTCTTTGATTTATTATGCAAGAGAGATACAATGATCCCTTCTGGCCTTATATACAGTTTTAGCATAGTTTTGAAAAATAATGGCTTATATTAATTTAAAAAATAGTTTCACAATTACCATAGTTAAAGAAATTCAAGCACCAAGCTCTTGAAAAAATAAGAGCTAGAGGGTTGTGATTATTGACACTAAGTGACTTCCTCCTTGACTCTATGGATAAAAGGGAACAGCATCCTATATGGATCCTATTCAGTCCTATATGGCTACCTGCATACTGGCAATTTAATTTTTGCCCCCATGCTTTCAGTGTGGTACCTTGAAGACTCTTTTCTTTCATAGAACTCATTAAAGGAGGCAGCATCTTCTGGTGTTTTATTGGCTAGTCTTGGTGAAAAAATGAGAAAAGATTCTAGCTGTAATAAAGGGGAAAATGGAAAATATTGTCCCTCTAAACATGTGTAAAAAAAAATGAGGAAAAAAAAAAGGAGCTGCCTACCAAGTCTTCCTTTATATCTCATGTAAGACATAAGCAAAAACTATATTTCCTGATCTCTAAGGAGGGTCAAAATCTAATGCCACTCATTGCTCTTCTGACCTTTTTTCAAACAAGATTTGAAGAAGCAGGAAAACTGTTAGACATATGAGCTGTACCACAAGTCCCTCTTAATGCCATTTAAGACCTCGGAAAACGGCACACACTGTTGCTGCCCCAGGGTCAGCAGAGCAAGTGAACACTCTGTGTAATAGCAGAGAGGAGCATGAACCTTCAGGGCAAAGGAGACAGCTATAATGCGCTACTTGTGCATAAAATGGCAAGGATGGCTTGTTCTTATCAGGACATGAGCCTGGATTTCAGTTTTAGCAACCTTTTGATGAGTGACATTGGTGGCGTAGTTCAATTCTGAGTGCCAGGCTCTTCAGTACGTGTGAGGGATACACTTAACATTTCATTTTTTATTGCCAGAAGGTAGACTTTAAGCTTTCGCTGATGATCAGGGACAGCAGGTTGATCTAACAGCCTTCCTCTGTCTCTTCTGAGGAATAACTAGGAGATCTAGGCTGTGGAATTTGACCTAAAGCACCCTGAATTGAGCATCTCCAAGAAAACATGCATGTCAACCACATTTCATGGAGGAAGGTGTCTCAGCATCTAGGCTAGAACTTAGCCCAGGAGTATATTTCAAATCTTAAAAATTGGCAGTGGTAGAAAATCCATTTCTTCCTGTAGTACGTTATTTCAGCTATTGGTTATCCTCAATCACAGCAACCAGAGTTGGCTACTAGGATATTGTGCCAGTGTGGCCCAAAGGAAGTTCTATGACCACATCAAGTGGTTTGTAAGAATCTCAAGTGCTTTTGAATGGTCAGATAGCTGGCAACTGGAAAACATTGTTAGCATCTGCAGGACAGCAATGGCCCATGATATTAGCTGCCAGATCCTTTCTAAGTGTTGACTAATCAGCTGTTCAAGGTGTTCATGAACAGAATTGGAGACAGAAGTAGGTAAGTCCTAACACAAAAGCTGCTCAAATGAAAGATACATATTGAGTTGTTGGATGGCAAAGACAAATTGAGTGACATTCAGAGTTCCTGGTTGTTGTTTTTTAATAGAAGAATTCTGCGTGTAACAAATTTGTTCTGAAAATTACCAGTCTAAGCATCTGCGCCTCAAGTGAAGTGTTACATGTGTTTAGCAAGGTGCCTAGCAATGTTTTTCCTTGATACCATGAATGTAGTGACACTTTTTACTCCTGCCAGAGGAATGATGGAATCCCTGTGTTGTAGGCACCAATCAGCAAGCAAAGATATTTAAATCATTTGCTTTAGAGCCTAGTAGCTTTCGTGTGACACTTTGCTTTATGACTTAATTATCCATTGTTGTCAAGCTATCTTTGTACTATGAGGTTTAAAGTGAGTTTGTGTACAGCTGAAACTCATTTAGAATCAGAGTCTGCAAGGAACTTCTATCATTCCTCTAGAAGCTTTTACTAAGCAAAATTGCTTCATACTCCAAAAAAGCCACACAAGAGCAGAGTCAATCCTCCTGCCCCAAATCCACTTGACCAATGTGGAAACAATAATGTATACTACAACCTATATAACTGTGTTCTCTGTGTCCTCTCTGGTTTCAAGAAGCACTTCAGATTTCTTGAGCATTTCTGAGGATTGGGATTTTGCTTTCTCCTACATGGCGCGTCATGGTGTTGCCGAAGAACATCATAGCTTTCTATTTTCCTTCATTGTATACCACATCTTTACCACATAAAATAGGTTTTTTTGTAGCAATAATTTATATACATTAGTGTTTTCTAGTATTGAAATGTTTAAGGTATAATGAATTCTTTTAGACAAATCACCATAAAAGATTTAACTTTTTGTTGTATTGGTTTCCCTCTGCTAAACCAATTGTTAAATGTCTTAAAATAGAATCAATTGTCCTTTTTTTTTTTACATAAAGACTGGAGCTTCCTAAACAATATTCAAAATGCAGGCATTTATTTCTAATGTTTTCTTCAAAATAATAAAAGTGTTTGTATCCCATCATAAATTTCAGAAGACTTTGAAAGCTATTTTGGGGGGCAGGGAGGTGTGCTATATTTTTAATGTTACAAGTGAAGATAAAGCGGTGGACTTTGTCAGTGACAATTTCTCCATCACATGATGCTAATACCAGAGGAAGGCGAAAGCAATGGTGGCTGAAGTAAGTCATTTAATTTCTTGTGCTTCATCCCCAGATCTGTTTTCAACTTCTGTGAGGCAAATCATGTAGATTAAATGTTTGCTTGTGAAGATGTTATAAGTTTGATGTACCGAGCTTTTGTGCACTGTGAAGATGAAATTCTGTGATCTTAAGAACTTACCAAGGGTATTTCCAGCCACTGGAGATCTAGGATTTCATCTAATTGCTCTATCTATTTTTGAAATGTATTAGAGGAATGCTGCTCACTTGGCTCAAATCTAAGAAAATGGTACTTTGTTAAAGCCGGTATAAGATAAAATCTAGCAGAGTTGTGAACTCAAACCAGGCTTTCCTTAAATTTTTAGTAGAAGCTGTAAGACAGACTAGAAAATACCAAAATCCATTGGTTATGGCAATACCATAGGCAAGTCAGTTGCTGTGCTAGCGTTTTTGAGTGAGAAGGGCAGGGGCTGCTGTCCTGAAGGATCACAGCTGATCTGAAGAATGTAAAAGCCATTGGTTACATATTTCAGTTATGTCCAAATGAAATGCTATGCTACTTTCCCTTCAGAAAGAGCGAACTTTCTGTGAAGGACAATCAGTATGTGCCAGCCCCTCTGTCAACCCTTTTTTGTTTCAAGGAGTCAACATGAAATTTTGCTTCAACTCTCATATGTCAAATTAGCTAGTGAACTGAAGAAAGAGAAAAAATTCTAATATAAGTTTAGTTTCTGAATGGCTTGAAGGGGAGTACTGATGCTGTATATTGTGTGTTTTGATGGGAGGGATAGAAGGAGTGAGGAATGGAGGGTAAGGAGGAGGAAAAGACAGATGTAGTTTTCAGTTTTGTGCACAGTTCACACATTACATGGAGAAAGATACCTTAACTCAAAAGAGCAGTTTGCCTTATGATATCAGCAGAGCAAAACAAGATGAGTGCATAGGACTCTGATTGTAATGAGAGCCTCTGGGCACTGCACTTCTGTGACAGGCAAGTGATACTGGTATGGACAGATAACTTGAGCTCCTTCTGTCTTGTGTTTTGGAAGAGAGTTTAAGGAATGTCTTGCTAATTCATTTGTGGATTACTGTGTCCCCAGGAGAAAACAGTCTGAGTTTGACATCTCCATGGCTTCTTTCATCCATGGTGCTATAGCCCCTATTTGAATATTTAATTCCAAGCTCTGAAGTGTAGCAGATGGTCTGTGCCCTGGGGCTCAGCCCTTGTTTTCGTCTTTCAGAGTCAACACAAGCAGCAATTCTTAGATGGGGAACTTATGCAGCTTCCCCTGCCCCATCTGCAGCAGTACTTTGCTGCTTGAGTGTATTTTTCGTGTGAGTGTATATATACATTATCCCTTCACATTAGTAGATGGCAGTAGCTACCTACGCAGTGGCTGGTGGTTAACTTTTCTTTTTCTTAGTGCAGATTTGCACTGCAATTAAAAAATTCACTTCTTGTTGTTTAAGCTAGCAGGTAGCTAAAAAAAACCCCACACAACCATTTGCTCCCTCCTCCCTCAGTGGGATGGGGGAGAGGATTGGGGCAAAAAGTAAAACTCATGAGTTGAGATAAGAACAGTTCAATAGGACAGAAAGTGGTGATTATAATAATAATAACAAAAGTAGTAGTAGTAATAATAATAATATTATTAAGAACAATAAATATATAAAACAAATGATGCATGGCACAATTGCACATCACCTCTGACTGATGGTCAGCTAGTTCCCAAGCTGCAGTTTCCCTAGCCAGCTTTCCCCAGATATATGTATATGACATCATATGGTATGGGATTGCCCTTTGGCCAGTTTGAGTTAGGTGCCCTGACAATGTCCCCTCCCAGCTTCCTGTGCGCCACCATCTTCTCATTAGCAAGCCAGTACGAGAAGCTGAAAAGTCCTTGACTTCATAGCAACTAAAACATCAGTGTATTATCAACATTATGCTAAATCCAGAACATAACACCATACCAGCTGCTATAAAGAAAACTAACTCTATTGCAGCTGGAACCAGGACACCACTTAAAGGGACTGGTGCAAACAGCAGTTATCAAAATTTGGGTTGGCTCTTTCAAGTCTTTTAATAGCAAAATAGAGCAGGTTGGCTGAAAGCAACTCTAAAAGCTTAAGAAATTAATTTATCTCTGCATTGGCTATTTGAGATGTACATCGTCATGAACCCTCCTTACTGAATTAAATTTGTTGTTTGTTATTTGGCCCTGCACTCAAGATTGTGGCATCAGTGAATAGTGCTGCACCATGTACAAATGTTTTTTTGGCAATTAAGAGTCAATCAAATTTGACTCATTCTTTTGTTCAGACCTTCTTGTGATATCCAAGGAGAAGGGTTATGTCTGAGTTGTTTGCCATCTATTAAAATGAAAGAATGTCTTGATTTTGCTAAGTCTGGTGGATCTGTTTTAATCTGCACTTAAAGATGCCATGGAAGATAAAAGTTCAAAGGACATTGCACCATAAAACTTGTTCAGACAAAAAATATATTAAAAATGCTTCTAAAACCTTCATGGTTTTAAACAAAAAATATGTGTGCATATTTTTCCTGTATATACAACGGGCAACTTCAGGAGGCCTGGTCAATACGAACTGGTATTGGGCCTACAGGAAAAGCCCTTTCTGACTCAATGCCAGGTGTGTTCTGCTGTGGTGTCCAGCCTTTGTTCTCTTCAGTGCCTCACAGTCACCTTGACCTACAGCACCTACTCAGTTGTGACCCTCAGGATTTTTACAAAAAATAAGGTTGGGAAGGGTTACGAGAGAATAATAAATTCAAAGTACCTAAGCACTAGTCCCCTGTCTCTGCCTGCCACCAAGTCACTTGCTCATGTGTCTTGTTTGGGGTCGCATGTTTTCTCTCAGCTTCATAAAACTCAGAAATTCTAAAAATAAGACACACACTGTTNATATGTCAAATTAGCTAGTGAACTGAAGAAAGAGAAAAAATTCTAATATAAGTTTAGTTTCTGAATGGCTTGAAGGGGAGTACTGATGCTGTATATTGTGTGTTTTGATGGGAGGGATAGAAGGAGTGAGGAATGGAGGGTAAGGAGGAGGAAAAGACAGATGTAGTTTTCAGTTTTGTGCACAGTTCACACATTACATGGAGAAAGATACCTTAACTCAAAAGAGCAGTTTGCCTTATGATATCAGCAGAGCAAAACAAGATGAGTGCATAGGACTCTGATTGTAATGAAAGCCTCTGGGCACTGCACTTCTGTGACAGGCAAGTGATACTGGTATGGACAGATAACTTGAGCTCCTTCTGTCTTGTGTTTTGGAAGAGAGTTTAAGGAATGTCTTGCTAATTCATTTGTGGATTACTGTGTCCCCAGGAGAAAACAGTCTGAGTTTGACATCTCCATGGCTTCTTTCATCCATGGTGCTATAGCCCCTATTTGAATATTTAATTCCAAGCTCTGAAGTGTAGCAGATGGTCTGTGCCCTGGGGCTCAGCCCTTGTTTCCGTCTTTCAGAGTCAACACAAGCAGCAGTTCTTAGATGGGGAACTTATGCAGCTTCCCCTGCCCCATCTGCAGCAGTACTTTGCTGCTTGAGTGTATTTTTCGTGTGAGTGTATATATACATTATCCCTTCACATTAGTAGATGGCAGTAGCTACCTACGCAGTGGCTGGTGGTTAACTTTTCTTTTTCTTAGTGCAGATTTGCACTGCAATTAAAAAATTCACTTCTTGTTGTTTAAGCTGGCAGGTAGCTAAAAAAAACCCCACACAACCATTTGCTCCCTCCTCCCTCAGTGGGATGGGGGAGAGGATTGGGGCAAAAAGTAAAACTCATGAGTTGAGATAAGAACAGTTCAATAGGACAGAAAGTGGTGATTATAATAATAATAACAAAAGTAGTAGTAGTAATAATAATAATATTATTAAGAACAATAAATATATAAAACAAATGATGCATGGCACAATTGCACATCACCTCTGACTGATGGTCAGCTAGTTCCCAAGCTGCAGTTTCCCTAGCCAGCTTTCCCCAGATATATGTATATGACATCATATGGTATGGGATTGCCCTTTGGCCAGTTTGAGTTAGGTGCCCTGACAATGTCCCCTCCCAGCTTCCTGTGCGCCACCATCTTCTCATTAGCAAGCCAGTACGAGAAGCTGAAAAGTCCTTGACTTCATAGCAACTAAAACATCAGTGTATTATCAACATTATGCTAAATCCAGAACATAACACCATACCAGCTGCTATAAAGAAAACTAACTCTATTGCAGCTGGAACCAGGACACCACTTAAAGGGACTGGTGCAAACAGCAGTTATCAAAATTTGGGTTGGCTCTTTCAAGTCTTTTAATAGCAAAATAGAGCAGGTTGGCTGAAAGCAACTCTAAAAGCTTAAGAAATTAATTTATCTCTGCATTGGCTATTTGAGATGTACATCGTCATGAACCCTCCTTACTGAATTAAATTTGTTGTTTGTTATTTGGCCCTGCACTCAAGATTGTGGCATCAGTGAATAGTGCTGCACCATGTACAAATGTTTTTTTGGCAATTAAGAGTCAATCAAATTTGACTCATTCTTTTGTTCAGACCTTCTTGTGATATCCAAGGAGAAGGGTTATGTCTGAGTTGTTTGCCATCTATTAAAATGAAAGAATGTCTTGATTTTGCTAAGTCTGGTGGATCTGTTTTAATCTGCACTTAAAGATGCCATGGAAGATAAAAGTTCAAAGGACATTGCACCATAAAACTTGTTCAGACAAAAAATATATTAAAAATGCTTCTAAAACCTTCATGGTTTTAAACAAAAAATATGTGTGCATATTTTTCCTGTATATACAACGGGCAACTTCAGGAGGCCTGGTCAATACGAACTGGTATTGGGCCTACAGGAAAAGCCCTTTCTGACTCAATGCCAGGTGTGTTCTGCTGTGGTGTCCAGCCTTTGTTCTCTTCAGTGCCTCACAGTCACCTTGACCTACAGCACCTACTCAGTTGTGACCCTCAGGATTTTTACAAAAAATAAGGTTGGGAAGGGTTACGAGAGAATAATAAATTCAAAGTACCTAAGCACTAGTCCCCTGTCTCTGCCTGCCACCAAGTCACTTGCTCATGTGTCTTGTTTGGGGTCGCATGTTTTCTCTCAGCTTCATAAAACTCAGAAATTCTAAAAATAAGACACACACTGTTATCATGGATAGTCTTACAGCACATAGAAAGGTAAGAGCATGAAGGAATTAAAAAACTCAAGGGATGAAAAACTCTTTGTTTTGAATAATCCAAGAGGCCAGAAGGCTGTAGAGAGGCATCTTTGAGTACACAGAAAGATAATATAATAATGACAATACCACCTATGAATAATGATGCCATTATATAAAGTCTTGGCAGAACTGAAATTGGAACACCATAGACAATAATGGGCTGTTCTGTGTTAAAAACAGAATTTGAAATAGGAAGTTGGAACGTATTCAGGAAAAAAACTGAAGACGACAAGAGTCTCTGGGTTAGATTGAGATCATCTATGATGTAATGCAATATATTCTCTTGATAAGCTTCTGCCTGTGAATCCATACACAGACTCATCTGTAGCCTTATGCTGACTTCAGAAGTTTCTGATGTTTCTGACCACTGCTGAACGTCTGGAAGCCATTTGAAGTTGACTTCTCATTATCTTGCAAATGTCACTCCTCAGCTGTCTGAGCAATATTTAGAGGATTTCTTCCTAGGCTTCCTGCTGCTAAATTCATACAAAGATATTTTACAAACCCCCAAACCAGTAATTATTTGTTTCATAAAGCTGCCCTGAAGGACACCTCCTCCTGTAGATGCATTCAGCGGCCTGTATAGAATGTGAAGCTCATGGAGAACATCTTTCCTTAAAGTAGCTGTGAGAGAGATTTCCTTACTAAGAGCTTTCCAGAGAAAATATGGGCTTCTGAGTGGACTAAATTGCTTTGCTTGCCTAAACGTGTACTCCAAGAGGGAAAAGGGTCAGCAACTAGAGAAGTTTTTCTTGAGGGTTTATTGCATTTTAGGGACCATATTTGTGCTTAGGTGTACTATATGTTGGAGATCTCATTTTATTGTAGGATTGACCACTTCATTCCTACTGCCAAATTTGTTGTGCAATTTGTCCTTTTTATTTTTTTTCTTCCTATTCTTTTCATTTTCAGATCTTCATCTCTATTTGGTCTAGTCCAAACAGCCTAAGCAGGCTGTCTTTGGAGTAGATTGTAATATGCCTGGCCTTGTCATCAGGTTGATCTGATGCCAACTACATTTTCCAGTACTCTAGTCAGCTGCTTCTCTCCTCCCCTTTTGTTTCTGCAACTACCAAGTGAGGATTTTATTTTTTCCACTTGTCATTGCTGGGATTTATCAGTGGGTGCCAACTTTTCTTTCCCCAATGTTAAGGTGTATTGTAGCTTAATTGTGAAAGCCTACTGGCTTTTAACCACAGTATGGTTATCTACTTAGAGTGGTTGTCTTCTTCCCCTAGTCTACTCTATCAAAAAAAGTTTTTTGACCTTTGGTATAATAGCCCCCTGCCCCCAGCATATTTCTAAGTGCAGGGATGAGTACTACATCTCCTATATGTACTAACTGTCAGGCTTTCCCGAATCCTAAGCTGCCATGCAGGCTTTTTACTTAACTAGAAAATACCTAAACCCTGGCTGAGGGGAGTGCATTAGAACTCCAGTGCTAGTTAATATGTAACAGAGGTGTGAAAAACTTGAATCAGTGTCTGAAATCTGCATGCCAGTTGTGTGAATATGCTTCAGGTGCTCACAGGTATTCTGTAGTGCCCTGAGGTACTGATGCTGCAGGTATTTCCACTGACATGGGGACATGGGATATCCTATCTTAGTGTGTTTAATTTACCAAGTGAAGAAGATGTCTCAGTGCTACTATCAGCACTGTCTGTGAGAAGGATCCATGTCACCTGCTAGGTGATAGTTCTGAGATGACAACCAAAGGCAACAGTATCGGCACAAAGACACTGCTTGTAAATACTGAAAGATTCAAAAGGTCAAATACAGAAGTGGATTACTCTAAAGCAGAAATATCATCTGCAGTGAGATGGACAGATAACTACTGTGCCAATGAATGAGTTATGGAGAAACATGCCGTGTGTTCATTCTACTTATGGTTGCTGATCTGCTGCATCTTATCACTTAATGATGCAACAGACTAAATTTTCAAAAGATCACTTACAAAAGATGGTACAGGCACTACAAACACTCTTTGCTTACTTTTACTGAGGCAAAATTGGTTGGAAACAAATGTACAGAAGGTTAAAACACTTAACAAAACAGATACTGTAATTGGGAAAGAAATCAATGAAAAATTGGATTTCTCAGTATAATAAAATTAAATAATGTGTGATCTTTAATCAAAGAAATATATTTTGGAAACATTTTATAAAAATGACAGTAAGGCTGCCATGGTGAAGAATTAATAGAACATTAATTAAGAAGATTGACCCAAGAATTTTGTAGAGAATCTACATGTATTTTCAGAGAACAAAGTTGTCTTAATATATAATTATACTTGATTCTAGTTCTTACAGTGGTTTTACAGATCTTTTTAATGAAGTCTAAACTGCTCCTTCTCTCTTGTGATAGTCAGCAGTGAATAATAAGAAATACAGGCTCATCATAAATTCTTTAGGCAGTATTTAGACAGTTCTATTCATTTCTGAGGAAAACAAATTTGGTCTGAAAGATTACCCTCAGATTGCTCTAGGAGTCTTGAACAAGGAAGAATCATGCTTACGAGGGTGTCCTTGAGTTGTACAAGTCTGTTTTCTGTTGCCTTCAGTGGAAGTTCTATCTCTATGGGTTTTTTGAAATCTTTCTTCATAGAATCGTAGAATAGTTAAGGTTGGAAGGGACCTTAAAGATCATCTAGTTCCAATTCCTCCACCATGGGCAGGGACACCTCCCACTAGATCAGGCTGCCCAAGGCCCCATCCAACCTGGCCTGGAGGTACCAGCCCTCTGATCATCTTTGTAGCCCTCTTCTGGATCCATTCTAACAGTTCCATATCATTCCTATGTTGAGGATTCCAGAACTGGACACAGTACTACAGATAAGGTCCCACAAGAGAGGAATAGAGAGGCAGAATCACTTCCTTCGGCCAGCTGGCCACACTTCTTTTGATGCAGCCCAGGATACATTTGGCTTCCTGGGCTGCGAGCGCACATTGCTAGATCTCATTGACCAGCATGCCCTAAGTCCTTCTCTGCAGGGCAGCTCTCAATCACGTCATCCCCCATCATGTACTGAAATTGGGGATTGCCCTGACCAGATGTAGGACCTTGCACTTGGCATTGTTGAACCTCATGAGGTTCTCACAGCCCTACTTCTCCAGCCTGGCCAGGTCCCTCTGGGTGACATGCCATCCTTCTGTGTGGAAACTACATCATTCAGCTTGGTGTTATCTGCAAACTTGCTGAGGGTGGACTCAATCTTACTGTCTGTATCATCAGGGAAGATACTAAACAGCACCAGACCCAGTACGGACCCCTGAGGGACACTACTTGTCATGGATCTCCATCTGGACTTAATTCCATTGACCACTACTCTTTGAATATGACCATCCAACCAGTTTCTTATGCACTGTGCTGTCCACCCATCAAATCCATATCTCTCCAATTTAGAGATGAGGATGTTGTGGGGGACCATGTCAAAGGCTTTACAGAGCTCTAGATGGGTCACATCTGTCAGTTTACCCATGTCCACTGCTGTGGTCACCCCATCATAGAAAGCTACTAGGTTGGTCATACAGGATTTGCCCCTGGTGAAGCCGTGCTGGCTGCCATTAATCACCTCCATGTCCTCCATGTGCTTTAACACAGCTTCTAGGAGGATCTGTTCCATGGTCTTTCCAGGCGCAGAGGCGAGGCTGACAGGTTGGTAGTTCCCAGGGTCGTCTTTTATATCCTTTTTGAAAATGGGAAAAATATTATCCTTCTTCCAGGGACTTCTGATTGCCATGTCTTTTCAAATACCACAGAGAGTGGCGTGGCAACCACATTGGCCGGTTTCCTCTGGGCTCTGTGATGCATCTCATTGGGTCCCATAGACTTATATATGTTCAGCTTTCTCAGGTGGTCACGAACCTGATCCTCCTCTACTGTGGACTGGGGTTTACCCACCTGGTCACCACCTTGCTGTCCCATGACCCAGGAGGGGTGAGGAGAGCATTTATCAGTGAAGACTGAGGCAAAAATGTTGTTGAGTACCTCAGCCTCCTCCCTGTCTGTTGATGTGAGGTCACCATTCCCAACCATCAGTGAGGGTACATTCTCTTTAACCTTCCTCTTTTGATTGACATACCTGTAGAAGCCCTTCTTGTTAGTCTTTACTTCCCTTTCCAAGTTCAGCTCCAGCTGTGCCTTGACCTTCCTAACCTCATCCCTGCACAACCCGACACTGTCCCTATACACATCTTAGGTTACCCATCCCTGCTTGTACTGCCTGTGTAGTACCCTCTTCTTCTTTAGTTTAACCAGTCATCTCTGGATCCTTGAGAGTTTAATAAACTTAAGAATGGGTGATTTCATTTTGTTTTGCCCTGCCAGGAAGAAATAAATGGAACTGAGTTGTACTAAAAATAATGTCTTATCTAGAATTTTAAAAATAATTATTTTTGTATGAGAAGAAAATCTGTTACTAATTGATTCTGTAGGGTTTTGAGCCATCTAGGTTGTTACAGTTGGATATTTCACCAACTGATAAAGTAAGCACCTTCTGTAGAAGAGAGAAGATGTATTCTATGAGCTCTAGTACATCTTGTAAGCATATGTTTGAAGTTAAAAGGAAAAAATATGAATAATCACTCAGAAATTATACCCCAGCTGTTAAAAAAAAGGAGAGGATTCCTAATGAAATCTGAATTAGAGTCCTAATGTTTTTGTGCAAAGTAGTGTATAAAGTTAATTGGACCCACTGGGTTTTGCAAGTTAACTTATCTAAGGGGCTGCTGTTTTCTTTAATGAAAACGTTATCCTTCACAATGTCAGAAGAACATATGGGAATGTCTGATCTCACATGCCAGATGTCACATTTTATTGCACTTTAAAACCTTGAAAACCATTGTAGTTTCAGAAATCCATAAAAATCAAGGGCTATGTGCTTTCAGTGGTGGTTCTTCATCTGTAAAAGTCTTGGTACTGAAATGCTGTCCGTAATCACAAGCCCTCTGGGAAAATAGTGTCAGAATGTGCACTTATTAATTGATAATTAAATAATGATGTAAAGTGTCATATGTTGACTTGAAAAGATGAAGCAGCCATCTTGATTTTTGCTGCAGAAAATATTTGAAAATCTTCTGTAGGATTAAATACATATTCTTTAAAAAAATAAGATAATGTAATTTATTGTAGCTAGTTTTTTACTGAAAATCGTAAATTGGAATTTGGACTCTGAATTGGTCTGAAACACTTCCATAGTCAGTTTTGCTTTCTGCAATCCTACCATATGAATAAATGCCTCTGATGTAAGTTTATAGTTCACAGTGATTCTCCATTTATGTGTATTATCCTAGTGCCCCCCAAAAAACAGGCATCAGGAAGCCATTCTGATACACACAATCACACAGCATTGACTATCCTGACCGAACCAACTTCAACTAGAAGAATAAGAGGCAACAGATGGATGTAATCAGACAGCAGAATTCAGGGAAACAGTGAGACAGTACTGGGCCAGAATATGACTGAGCTACGGCAAGCACATTGGCAGCCTAGCTACTGTCAAACTTCTGGTTTATTGCTTGTATATTAGAGGAAAGAGGAGTCTTAAGAAGGAATTTGGAGGAAGATAATGAAATAGTTCTGTAGATGTTTGTAGAGATTTCCTCCCAGGCATGAAGGGCGGTGTGGGAGGAACAGGAAGGCACTTGTTTGAATATTTATCACATGGTGGTGGAGGCTGATGTTGTGGGTTATCAGAGGGAGGTGATGGCAAGAGAAGATTTACAGCAGCAAAAGAGAGTAAGGAGACTGTTGCAGCCATCAGATGGTTGGTTTCTTGGTGTTCTCAGGCTGTATCTGCCATGGCAGTACTGAAATATGGTTTTAGTAGGACAAGTTAAAGAGAAGAATGAGTGTGGGGAGAGGGTTATTTACTTGATTTTACTTTGATTTTAGAGAAGTTAATTTAAAACCTGTTGAAGTCAAATGCATAAACATTTCATAGAGAATCAAGGAAGGTATTCAGCTGCAGCCTAAGACATCTAAATGTAGGTGCCTGTGTGTGAACTAGATATCAAAGCTTTAGTTATCTCAGTGTCTGGTGTCTACTTGTCTTGGTCTGGATACAGGCACTTCAGGCAGCATGTCTAGGACCACGTCAGTTCTGCTTGGCCTTTAGCAGCCATTCTAGAGGAGCATTGATCTCTAAGGTCCTGTTGAACTGAGTCATAAGAGAGCAATTCATCACATCCGGAATCTTTCTTTCAGCTCCATTAACTGTATTGAGTACATCTCGTTGGACTGTATCAGGGATTACTAAGTATGCTTGCACAGAGATACCTACACCTAGTTTTTAATAACAAAGCTGAATACCGCTGAAGGGTATATAATCTCATAATGCTAGATGAAATTCTTCCTTTGTTGACATTGTAAGAGTTTTGCCACAAAGTTTAGTTAGACTAGGACTTTCTGTGCTTTTCGTAGTCCTTTGTATCCAAGCATTTTCTTTAGCTTGCAAGTGCCAAAACTTGAATTCAAATTTCTTACAAGCTCTTGAATTAAGTCTCCTACACATCTGTTGTTTCACTAATATCCCTGACAATGTCTTAAAGTATCTCCCAAAGAACCTGGGAGCTACAATGTAATATCAGCATCCCAGTTTGATAGTGAAGTACAAGATGCATTAAGCTTTTTTAAGGGCACCCGTACGCATCAGGCGTGAGGTCCAAGTCCAACAGAGATGTGCTAGGTGTCTCTACATGTCACTATGCAGTTCCTTATGGAAGACAACAACTTGAGCCTCAGAAGCTATACAACTGCCTGTGTACCTGAGACAGTGTCCCTTGGATTAAGGACAATAAGTGCAGTTCCATTGCCCAGCACTGGAACAAGCTGTCTTGGTGCTTGCTGAGGTATTTCTGTACCTTTCTACTGTAGAATGTAAGTGTTCTTTAAAAAGAAAATGTGTTCACCAGCTATCTGTAAGATCCTTTTTAATAATTTCCTTTGCTATTTTTCATGATGTTTTCTGCTTTGAGGAGCTTTTTTTCTGTTTGCGAGCTAAGAAATTGCACCAGAATAACTGAGAACACTCCTAAGACTGGAAATAAATGTGAAAAGAACAACTTGTTATTTGAATAAGTTTGCCTGAAGGGGGAATTTCTAAACTTCTAGGAAAAAAATCTATTCCTTAATTAAGTTGAAGCCTGGGAGATAGGAGAGTATAGCATGATAGTGTGATATGTCTGGGGCATAGTTCAAGAAACAAATCATCATACCCCCCTTAGCTTATCTGTCTTTTTATTGCATGCTTCATTTGCAATGATAAACTACTTTTATGGAAAACTTTTCAGTACTAGGGAAGGAAAGGAGGAATATGGTGACAGGAAGTGAAAGCTGCGTAATCTCTCCAAAAGTTCTTGACTGAATTGCTCCTCTGTTCATCACTGCTCTGTTTGATACGACATCCAGAAAGGTTTTTTTATTTCACCAACTTGAATGAAAGAAGGATCAGTTCCTAACTGACTTCTTCCATCAGGGCATGAGTCACATATTTCCTTTAGTTATAAAATATCCCCACGGTAAAATGAGATTAAATAGTGCATGGTTATGACATTCAACAAAGTCTTCCAGGGAGATCGTGTTATCCTTGGAATGAGTCTTTTTAGGCAGCCTTGTGGAGTGGGTTAACGGAGTAGCAATATTTCACCAGCTTGGAAACAGTGACTTCTGTCTGTTCTGTGCTGGGCCTCATGCAGGCACAGCAGGAGACCCTTGGCTCCTTTGCATCTGCTGTACAAACAACTGCTTCTTACACACTCAGAGGGAGGTATAATGGGCAGATAGAAATATTTTGCAAGCCAGATGGGACTAATGGGCCACAAACTGGAGCAATCTGACCAAAATTCATATTTAATTGAAGGTTGTTTCTTGAATTTCTGGCATGGAATTACACACTGTGCTTGACTGCTTTGCAGTGACCAGATCTAGTTTTGCATGTTTCAACTGCTGATCATGTCAGTGATATTCAGGGGCACTCAGACTTCCCAGGAATTGCTTAGTCCCTTCTGAGGTCCGACAAGCATACATATTTCACTTAGTCCTCAAGTAGGCTTAAGTGTCATAAGTGGCATCCATACAGTATGTGTCTAGTTTCACATCCCCTGTGGTAATTTCTGGGAAAATCACCTTTGCTAGTTTGCTTTTAACTTTTTTTTTGTTTGTGTTTTTCCCCAAAAATGTTGGCTTTGAGTCTCTATATTCAAATAAAAGTTAGTGCTGCTTGTGCAGAATGTAAGGAATTTCCCTCAGGCCTGTGCTTATGCCCTTTATACCTTTAAGAGCAATTCTGCAGATTTCATCAGCTAGGCAGGATCTGATTAGGATAATGTATGTATAAGAAGTATGCCAGGAATGACAGTGCACTTCAATTGGTGGTGTTTGTTATCTAGTAATTTTCCCCTACATGTATCCCGAAATTAGATCTTTGCTGAGATCATCTGTGCAGTCCTGTCAAAATATCCCCTGGATCAGATTAGTAATGACCTGCTTCTCTACATTTCCCCTGTTGCTTATTTAAATAGGATATGCTCTTTTACCTCCTCAGTCAAAAGAGTGCAGCTTTTACAGGATCTCTAAAGCTCCTGCTCCAGCAGTGGTATAATTTCATTAGTGGAGAATAAACTGTTATTAAGCAAATATGGTATAAAGTGTTAAATAATAGGAAACATTTAATTGGAAGACACTAAAAATTCTGTTTGTATTGTATGAACATGTCTAGTTAAGTTTTTCTTGACCCCATTGTGCAAAATTTATATGTCCTAAGTATGGAGTGTATTTGTTTTTCTAGTATTCTCATTGTGGTGGTACTAACACACCTGACATTGAAAAGCTTTGAGATTCTCCAAAAGAACTTTTGTAGAACACTGCAGTGACTCCAGAATCCAAAGACAGAAACAATAAGCATATTTAGCTTGCAGATTAAGTAGTTATGAATAACAATGAGGAATTTTAGTTATTTAAATCGGTCTACTGCCAGTACTTCCAGTGTTTTCTACTGGCTGTGGCTGGCTCAGTGCCTTCTTCCTTTCTGCCTTGGTAGGACAACAAGAGTAAAGAAGGGAATTTTAAAGACAGGGCATAGTTAAGGACCATCCTGTTTTCCTCCAGATCCATCAGAAAGTAGATGCTTTTCTGTGTTTAAATAAGACACAGTAGAAGAAGGACCCTAAAATATGAGGTATTAAGATGCCAGCAGTAACAGATGTCTAAAATAAATTTGCTGGAAAGGACCATATTGGCCAAAAGCACCCAGACAAGATATCTTGATTGTTAAGATGCCACAGGTTAGACGACAAAAGTAGAAGAATGAGATCTGACTGAGATTTGAGGGCTAAGATTCAGCCCTCAAAAGGGAAGAATCAGATGAGGATTGGAATACTTTGTCTGGGAAAAGAGGTGTCTCATCTGCCTTTCATTCACTGGCTGATGTTATAAAGAAGCTTATGCCCTGTTATTGGATAAATAGTATACCGAGCTTAGTTACATCATAGTACAAGTATGTGTACATGTATAAAAATAGTTACGTTGGAACTTTTGTGTAGACGTAGGCCAAAGGTTGATGTCAGTTGCCCTAGCTGTGAGCAAATACCTAGTCACTGAGCTGCTGGCTGTATTCACCAGTTACCTGAAATATGGTGGTCCAGTGAGTCACTCATGCACAGAATGGACCTTGACTACATGTCCTGCTCAAATTATCTCCATAATATTTTCTAAACATGAATCTGTTACTGAAGTAAGATATACAGTTGTGTTCCATAAGTAAAATAAGAGGCATGTGAATTTTATTAGAGATATTACAGCCAATACGTTTTGAGCTGTCTATGTATGACTTGTGTCAGACTTTCGGCAGTGTAGGAAATGTTTGGAGGTCAAATTTTTGAAGTTACCTAAAAGCCCATTTTTAAATTATTGTCAACTGAATTTCCAACAGTATCTGAAGTATTAAAAATGGGTTGGAAATGGGACTTAGTCTCCTAAACGATCTTTAAAAACAGGTAGACAAAACTGTTGTAAGAATTAGAGGCATAGGTCTAGGAGGGTTGATATGGATTCCATTCCCCAGGGTCTAGATCAGAAATGAAGGAGTAGATAGATGTTAATTGGTTCCTGCAGTTTGCTCACTGCAGGATGGATATGTGTTATTTCTTCTTTATTCCCTGGAGACCTTAGAAAAGCATTATGACAAGTCATGAAAAATAGATTTTATATCCCTTTGTCCATCTCCGCTGTTTCTGATGTTCAAGAGGTGAACCTCCTAGCAAGGGCTAGCCAAAGTGTCTTCCTGCTCATGGTGCATCAAGTTGTTATTGTTCCCAGTGCAGAATTTTCTTTACCCTCTAATACCAGACACAAAGAGCAGTCATAATTTAGTCACTGCCACTTGTCTGATTAAAGAATGGAATTATGGAATGCACCAAAAGATTTCACGTAACAGTTTTTCATACCAATTGTATATTGGTTTCTCTCCACATAAAGCTTTCCAGGAAAAAAAGTTTTAATGTTCTGCATCCCAAGACTAATAAAACATTGAAACAAATTCTTTGTAGGATGGGAATTCCAGTCTGCTTTTCTTTTCCCCTCTTCTCTGATTTTAGCAGCTTTCTCTAAAAGTGTTGTTCTTGCTTTTTGTGCAGGCTGTATGTGGATGGACCTTTTGGAAGTCCCTTTGAGGAATCCCTGAACTACGAGGTCAGCCTCTGCGTGGCTGGAGGTATTGGAGTTACACCATTTGCATCAATACTCAACACACTGCTGTAAGTGAACTTAAACTCTTTGAAGCTATTTTCACTCCAATTTACCATAGAATTGTATGTCAGAAAGACTTCTATTAGCTTAACATAAGTGAATGATTTCTTGGAGAGAGGTAGAGGACTAGTATGTCCCCTGAAGAGCATAAATCACATCATACAGGGTTTGTAACCCAAAGAGTCATAGAATGATAGAATGCCCTGAGCTGGAAGAATCATTGAGTCCAACTCATGCCCCTGCATAGGACAACCCCAAAATTCACATCACATGTCTGAAGGCATTGCCCAAATGTTTCTTGAATACTGTCAGGCTTGGAGATGTGACTGAGTTGAGAATTGTGTCAGTTGTACCAGTAATGCACCTGAGCTGGGGTAGTGTCACTAACCTTTATGTCCTGTCACCAGCCTAACCTGTGATTCATTTAGTCACAGCACTTCAGCTAGACTTGTTCCCCTAATCCGATGAGGCTATAGAGTTGTCACAGTGTTTCTGCTGGAAGCACAGTGCCAGCTCTCCTGCTCTTTTTACCTCCTGTAAATGAGTAAGCGTAAAATTTTAGAAGAAAAGGATCAGCTTGGATTAAGATATCACTCAGATTTTTAACTCCATTTGAAAAGTTTACATTTTAGGTATGCCTTTTTCTTTGCTTTATTTTTTCCTTGTTTCTTTGTTGTTTGTTTTTTAAACTTAAATCTTCTTGTCATTCTATTCAGACCAAGACTTTCACCTGTTTTTTCTCTTTCACATTTTCAATATGGTTCCCTCCAAATCTTATGCTATTTGAAATAGGCTTGATTTTATGGTTAAATTGGTTTTTTTCATTATTTTTGTTTTCTAAATTATTGGCTAAGAGCTCCAATCACAGGTTAAGCACCCCTGTTGCATAGGCACTTTAAAAAAAAAGCCAACAAAAGCAAACCTTCCCTGAAGTGTTGAAAGGTTAGCTGGCTTTGAGAGGATTCTACAATGCACTACTGAAGCATTTGTTCTAAGATGAATGTTCCAATGACAAGCTCTAACACCGGAGTGCAGTTAAAGCTGGGAATTTAGATGCTGTGCATGTTCTGCTGTCCTTGATCTGGGCTGGGACTGGCAATGCTGAGTGCTTCTGAAAATTATCAGCCCCATATCTCTCATTGTGCTGCAGTCTTAAAAGACCATCTTGGGCTCCTTTATTTTCTTTTTCTCAGAGTGTATTGATCACTCTCTCAAAAAGAAGATAAATTTTTGCTGAAAACCTGGGACTTAGGTGGATAAGATAACCGCTTTCCTCATGATGGATTAGTCTTGACAGTGCTTAGCAAAAATGTGCCAGGTGATTATTATGGGCCAGCAGCAGGTAATGAGATGTTTGCCTCTACCATGGTATTATCTGAGGCTGTAGGAACTTGCAGAGATACTTTCATAGCAGGTTTATGTCCAAAAGCTTTTGCAATGTCCATTTATCAGGAAAAAGCCATAAATGGGCTTCCAGACAGTCAACCTTATAACTTATCATTCTAGTAATCTTCCATTTGTGCAGTGTAATATTATACAGGGAAATTTTTCTCTGATTCTGGGAAAAAGTAACAGTTTAAGCCTGCTTTCCTTCTTGGTATAAGAACATCAACAAAACACTCGTTTAGTGGATGATCTTTCTGTTGTCTTTGCCCTAGCTTAGAAGACACTGTACTCTCCAGTCTCAAAGCACCTTTTTTTCTCTTTGTGGGCAGTTTACGTGGAGGTGAATTCTCATCCCCTTATATGATGCTGAGAATGTCTCCATCCTTGCTCCTCAGGCTTACAGTGAAGGTTAGGGACATGAGGAGATAAGATAGTGATTGGAATAATCACTTAGGTACACCTATTAAAACAATAACCTTGCTGGATATGCCAGCAACTGTAGAGGTTGAAATAATGTACAATGAATGTGGTGAGATGTAGCATGAAACTTTTTGACTAGGATTTGCTTCTGGGACTGGTATTTGAAGCTGATACGCAATGGCTGCCTTCATCTGAAAATTATTTTAGGATGAAAACGAGTAAACAGTCTGTGCACTGTGTGTTTCAGGGATCAGAACAACAGAATTGACCAGCATTGACCAACTAAGAAGATAGATCTTGGATATTTGTCCTTTAAAATCATTAATCATCAGGATCTTTTTTTCACTTCTGTTCTTTCCCAGTTAGTTCCAGGCCCTCTTTTGTGCTATATTTGTGCTTTATTTGCATTAGAAATTTGACATGGGAATCCTGTTTTTCTAAATGGAATGCTGGAGTCTGCCCATGACTCTGCATTCACTACCAGCATTTTTTGAGAACTATAATACATCACAGAGTTTCCTAATACAATGGAACTCTGATTTGATTTGATCTTGTGTTTTTGCTAGAGTATTAGTTATAATCAACCAAAGCCTTCCACTTATAAAGGCAGAAATAAGTCTTGACATTAATGCATTTGTCAATATTTTCCTCTTATGGGTCGCTTTATAAACCTAATAATGAATTGACGTAATACACTTGAACTTAGAATATCTGCTTTGCTTTGATGATGATGATGACGTGTGAATCCATATTTGCCGCCCAAGTCATCTGTATAACTGACAACTTCTTAATGCAAAAACAGTATTTGTGAAGGGTGTTATCGCTATGCTAGAGATTTAATATTCTCAAGATCACCATAACAGTCTGCATTGGTCATTTCAGTGTCTGATGTATCACAGATGAAGAACAATTTAGCAGTTAGTTTCTAGTGGGAATTCATGTTTCCACTAATGAATGTAAAACATCTTAATTAATGTTTCCCTTTAAATTGTAATTTTTAATTACCCAAACATTTTCTTTTCAAGTGATGGCTGGAAGTGCTACAAGCTCAGAAGACTCTACTTCATTTGGGTGTGCAGGGACATTGAATCTTTCCGCTGGTTTGCAGATTTGCTCTGTATGTTGCATAACAAGGTAATGGGTGTTGCTTGGAGGGATACTGACAACTTGAACAAATGCAGCATGTGTCCACATCTCACAACAGGCGTGCTGTAGAGAAACGCAACCTTACTCAAAACAAGCAAGCTTTGGCCATACTTCTGCTTGGGCTACCTGATCCACCCTCCATTTATTCTTGGAGCTGCACAAAACCAGTTTGAGTATCTGTCACTAGTATTTCATTGCACAGTGTAGCCATGTACCAGTAACCTGGACACTTAGGTGTGAAATTTAGGAGATGGAAGAATAATGTGCAAGTTGGAAGACTGAGTGCCCCTTAGCCATTTGGCTAGTAGACAGATCGAGAAGCTAAGGGGATTTACAATTTCAGGTAGGTTTTAAGAGCAGTGTAGCTTCCTAAAATAATATATTGTACACAGCATGACTTGCAACATTCTGGAGCACACGAAGGAGTGCTATGCAAGCATGTCTTCTTCCTTAAAAATCTTACTTCACTGATGCTGAAACCCAAGATAGTAGGCACAAATGACTTTACACTTACATCAAGGGAAGGGACGTTTTTTTCACTGGCTGTTTTTATCATCCTCCTAGCTTTGGCAAGAGAATCGACCAGACTATGTAAACATCCAGCTATACCTCAGTCAAACAGATGGAATGCAGGTATGTGGATAAATACTGTTTATAAACCGAAGTACGCTTTGAGGTAGTAGGCAATGCAAACTGTCAGTCAAAGACAAAAAGGAATTACTGCACATACTAAATACAGGAAATGAGGCCATAAACTTAAGTAACTGATTCATTACTAGGGCAAGAGAGCAAGTCCATCCCCACAGCATTAAGAGGATCTAGTCTATCTCCTTAACTTGATTAGATGTGGGCAGTGATCCATGTCTTGCTTTTCTAGGAAAGAGGTCCTTCCAGGTCAGGCCATGAACCAGACAGCTGGCCGTGTTTTATGAGAAATGTGCCTCACTTCTGGGCTAAGAATCAAACCAGAATAGTTCTTGGAGCTGCAAGCTCAAATCTTCTTTTCAAATAGATATTTTTAGAGAAACTAGCCATTTTTAAAAACTTTGGATTTCTTTGCCTCAAGTATAGATAAAAGTTACAAATTGCTTCATGTTTAAGAGTGGAAATCGTACTGACCTGTTGATTATCATGTATTACTAAATGGGAAGCTGGAGGAATTCCTCAGATCTTGGCATCTCTTGTAGCTATTTATGCTTACGATCTTCATTTTACATTATTTTGTACATGAGTGTAGGTGTAATTCTTGACCTTGCTGCATCTGGAAGCTTTCCATTGTCTACAGCAGGCCCAGAACAAAGCCTAAAAATTACTGCAAAACATGAAATGCAGTGAGAAACCATGCCCATTTTGATTTTGATCTGCCTGGTATCAGGTGGATACAGCATAATATTCACAACTCTGGTGGGAACACTATCCAATGGTCTAAATAATGTGATAACTACAGTAGTTATGAGCACGACAGATGTAGTGCCTGGATGATGTATGTCAACTGCAATGGGTTGCTTGAAAATACCTACTTGATGAACTGATATGTAATTACTCAGTTAAAATTAAACCCAAAGCAGGTCTGTATTGTGATGGCACTGCAAGATTGTAATAATGGACAATTTAAAGCATGTTTTTTATTGTGTATCAAGCACCTGCTGAATTTATTTAAGTCATCTTTGGTTTAAGTCTTTCATTAAAGCCATTTTTCTTTTGTGTCTCTTGAACAAAACTGGCATGGAATATTATGCTGCTCATGATTTCTCAAGGGCAAGTTAAACTCAATTGCCGTACAGCTTGTGTTCACTGATGGTAGTCCAAAGTACTGACTGCTACTAGGATTAGGGCAGTTTTACTTTGTGCTTCCTTTGTTCAGAAGTAACATGCCTGTGTGACAACAGGGAGCCAAACCCACCCTTCAGTAAATGCCTCTTGAGTATGAAATGCCAACAGAGAATGTGCTGGCCAAGGCTCTGTGTTTACACCGGTACAAGCAATGTTTCAGGTCATTCTGCAGTGGAGTGAATCTGGTAGCCTAGATAAGATGTAATTTCTTTCTGCCTTTCTATTGCATTAGGACAGAAAACAAAAGAAAGAGAATCCCCTGCATTGGAAGGGCATTTAGCCTTATCAAAATGCTGGCAAGTTTGTACTGTGGGAATTGGATGGGATCTGTCTGGGGAGAAGTTTTGGCTGTTTTCAGCTCTTAAGACAGCTTAAAACAGTTGGCAAACTACTTTCAGGGATAAGTGTAAGATTTCCCTTGTTACCTGTTTAGACCTAGTCACTATAAGAGTTACTTGTACAAAGTTAAAAAAAAAGACTTTGGATAGAAATATAATTTTTGCACCAGCAGTGTTTCTTTCAGCAAAGCATTAAAGCCAATGAGGGAATGAATAATAGGAACGTGGTTATTGTTTTATGGCTTAAATAAATTGGTTTAAAAGTAAAGGGGAGATTAATGAGCAGCTGCATGAGGAACAGTGTATAACAAACACCAAGGAGAGCCATTGAAAAGCCAGTGAGCAGAGGTATTGGTGCATGAAATGGCTGCAGTTTTAATCACAACTGTTTCATACTTGTGCTCAGGTTTTACACTTCAGCAATATGATAAGTCAGCCAATGTCAGAAATGGGAACCCTGGGTGATATGAGGCAATTTGCAAATCAGTCAGAATGTAATTTTTTGTTTCTTGCAGAAAATAATTGGTGAAAAATATCAAGCTTTAAACTCAAGGCTTTTGATTGGACGACCCCAGTGGAAACTCCTTTTTGGTGAAATAGCAAAGTGTAACAGGCGGTAAGTACCAGTCAGCTTGAAGAATGCCACAGTTTGGAGGCTGGGGATATTAGCTGTTACTAGCTATGTTTGTGTGAAAATATTTTGGGCTTTTATCTTAGAGTGTAATGTTGAAGCCACTGTTTTTGAAGTATTTTGTTATGAGAGATAGCCTGTACAAACTGAAGCATTTTTTTTTCTTACACTCAGAACAGTTCATCTTTTCATGCAGCTAGGATGTTCAGTGGCCCAGAAAATAAAAGTAACAGATTTCCATCTCTCTTCTCAGATATATTTTTGTCCATGGCAATATCTTACTTGAAACATATGCTGGTTTTATATATAAGTTGCATTTTTTTAAATTGTTGACTACTTCTATAATTTTCATGATTTATAGTGCTGATTTCCAAACAAAGTGCACAAGGAGGAATCTGATTTTCCTGTATTGGTTTTTTTTTTTTTTTTTTTTTTTTTTTTTTTCAGATGATGTATTGTCTTTGGGAATTCATGGCACTTTTTATTCTTTGTTAAAATCTAGCAGTGCCTTTTTACTGTTCTAGGCAAACACATGGTCTGAAACAAGACGGATGTAAACCAAGGAAGACGTGCAATTTGGATCCAGTTTAACTAGTTGAGTGTTTTGCACCCCACTGGCAGTTCTCTTGCCTCAAAAGCCAGTCTGGTAGAAGGGATAGTGTGAGTCTTGCCTAATCCATTTCTAGCAAAGTCATCAGGGTGGTAGCAAACCACCTTTGGTAGCTGTCTGTAATAATCTGGGTGCACCTAGTTGAGAAGTGCTCTCACATTCACCTGCAGAAGATCCTTCCAATAACTTTTTGTCCTTTATTGCACTTGCAAAATGAACATCTGTTTAGTGACTCTTCTCTTCTGAGGCTAGATGTGACTAGGGTACACTGAGCCCTGGGTCTTGAGCAATACTGAATGCCAGTATGTGTCACTGTTGGCAGTATAAACTGGTGATAATATTTATCTTGGATTCAGGTGCTAGAAGATGTTTTGGACGGGGCCCCTTGCCAGGAGGTCCCTAAGGTGCTACAGAGGTACATCCCTAGTAGGTTGCACCCACTGTGCAAATAAGTATCACTTAGAGAAGGACCATGGGAAAGAAAGGCAAAGAGAGAGGTTAGAGAAGCAAATTAACTTTCTGACTCAGAGTTCTCTGCATAGAGTACCATTGACCTTTTATGCTCCATTCTAATATCTTTTTTTTGTTTAGCAGTGTGAATGCAATTTTAAAAGGTGAAAATAATGAGGATTCTGCCACTTAGTTGAAAGAGTGTAGGTGCACATAATATAGATGAAGCTATTAGTGGTAGTCATACTTGCTTTATCTTTTGTGCTTTCCATCTCATTACTCCTAATTAGACTTCAAGTACTATTTCCTCTGTCTTTCCACATTGGTTCTTTAAATTGTGCCACCATTTCTTACAAGGTGTCTTTTAGTACCTAAATAACATTGTGACTCTTTTAATTAACCTGCAGCTTGCTAAGATGTAGGCTTTCTCACTCTCTGTTACTGTCTTCGCAGTGGTTATGGTTATAGGTCTGTATCTGTTGACGTAGTTAAATATAACATAGTAGACAGTAGTGCAATTCAGCTATCCCACAGAAACTTAGCTGTTGTAGGTAAATTTTGTCTCTCTTTTCCTAGATGAGATGGCAACTTCATTTTTAGTTTGTAGTCCAATTTCCTGGTCTCTTACTAAATTTCTTTAAGCTCTTATTTCTCATTAACATTCCAGCTAAACGCCCCTGCTGTAATATGCAGAACAAAAGAAATTTTTAAAAAGGGGGGAAAAAGCAGGGCAAACAAGTTATTTCCAGCATATTGTGCCAGTGATCAGGCTTTCACATGTATTTGCAGTCATCCCCTTGGGCTTTTCTGTGGGCAAGATATTTTCCACTTTTTATCTTGTGATGTCAGTAAAAGCTGTGCATAAATAAACACGCAGGTGGCAAACCTCTCATCGATGTAGTCGTCTGGTTGGTTTGCGGTTTGTGAATTGTTGCTGGTTTTGCTCGTTGGGTCCCAAATAAGCAAAGTGCTTTGCCAGAACTTCAGATCATAACATGAGACAACCCAGCATCAGGTTCTGAATTCTTTTTTCTGGGCTAAGCAGAGCAGAGGTGTGCCATCTACTGTTAATACTTTATATGACACCCACAGTCCCAAGAATGTGCATTGGGACAGCTTATAGAATAAATTATGTCTTGTCTTTCCATACTCTCTCTCTGGGAACAGAGCAGCAACTTTCTTCCTGTCCAGTTGCCTTCTGGATGAAAAGCTTACCCCGTGTCTTGGCTGCCAGGCTTTCTCAATTTTGCTTATTTCAAATAGTCACAGATTTTTTACCAAGATAGAATCTGACCTAGAAAAAGACAGGAATATCTGTAGGAGAGGAAGGTGTGGAGCACTATGATATGTTCTTATGCACTGTAAAGTAGAAATCTCTAAGAAAGAATATGGGATTTAAAACTGTAATATTTCAAGTCCTGACTCTGTCTTCTCTAGGTAGCAAAGATTTCACCTATTCTTCACCTCCTGCTGCTCATAAAATGGATGTGCTGACCTCGTCATCCTGTATGAACACTGAGTAGTTATTTACTTAGTACTCTGAAGGAGTGAAATATTATGTTAATGTTTATAATTATTACAAAGAATGGTCATTAACACAGTTTCCCTAATTATAAATATGTTATTGATATTTAAAAGATTTTCAGATATTGTGCCTCAGTAATACCTAGCTGTCTGTTTCCATTTGAGCCACAAGGTCAGTCATTGTCCCAAACAACTGGTAAGCAATTAAAACCTGTCAGCTTAAGGTAGTAACATGCTACTCTGTAGCAGCTGCTTTCAGCCTCCCACATACTTGTGTCAAGGCAACCAAGCAAGACAGAAAGGAACATATCTGCAAGCTGGAAAGTGGGGAGTGTGAGTGGAAGAGGGTGTGAAGGGTGAGCTTCGGGAGGTAAGTGGTATGTGGAGGAATGTCCAGAATAGATGCTGATGGCAGATACCCCAGGAAGGAAGTTTGAAAGCCCCTGACTTGCTGTATGGTGCAGTAACTCAGCTGGGTCTTAGGAGACCATCTTAGCCACAAGTCTCTTGTGGGACTTTAGGCAAATCATATAACCTTTCAGTGATACTGTTTACCAGCCAAAAAAATTTTTTGTATCTTGGAAGGATGTTGCTGGGATGGGAATATATTACTAGCATGTGCTGCTTATACATGTCTGTGCTTTGGGGGCTATGTGTATGGAATGAAAGGGAGAGAGACAAGACAAACTCTTTGGGTTTTGTTATTAAATACACAGTAGAAGACGGATTTTTGCTGGCAGCTCATGCATCCTTTTCCCTCACTGTGCACAGATTAGACTACATTCAGGTTCCGCAAGTGCTGACGAATTTTATTTAAGAGCAACGAACAATAGCACTCGTTAGTTCTGTGAATCCAGCCACCAACATGACACCTTTTTTTCTGCTGAAAGGAGTACTAGCAGAACTTAAAGTGCCCCTACAGGAAAACTGGGAAGGGGCTCTTTATCAGTGAGTGCAGTGATAGGAAAAAGGGTAATGGTTTTGAACTGAAGGAAGGTAGATCTAGATTAGATTTTAGGAAGAATTTTTTTACTGTGAGGGTGGTAAGACACTGGAACAGGTTGTCGAGAGAAATCCTAGGTGCTCCATCCTTGGAGGTATTCAAGGTCAAGCTGAATTAGGCTTTGAGCAATCTGATCTAGCAGAAGGTGTCCCTGTCCATGGCGGGGGGGTGGAACTAGATGATCTTTCCTACCCAAGCCATTCTATGATTCTATTACAGGAATGTTTCATAGGTATACGTAAGAGTGAGAAAAGTAATTTGTGAATATTTGCCATGGACTAATATGAGAGATTATATAAATGAAGGCAATTAAAGTCAGCATTGTAAGGTACCTGCACAAGGACTCCATTGCTGTTACCTGTTTAACTTTGTGATATTTCTTGATGTTTGATCCCTCGGTTCTTCTGTTTCACTGTCGCTGTGCACTGATACAATGTGGACTGCCGTGCAATTTGAGCTGCTGCTTAACATCAGGCACATATACTTGACAATATGCATCAAAGATTTCTTCTTGTGTGTGCTAGTTCCCTTCTCTCACCAAAAGCATGCCTGAGCAGCTTTAAACTGTGCATTTGACTATCCTGCACGTGCCAAGATATTTTGTATTAAGTAGTTACTGGATAAAATAGTGAAACAGTCCTGGAGGCAGGAATCAGAACTCAAGTCTCCAGCCTCTTTTTGAAGTCTGTAGATCACAATTGTTAAAGCTGTGTCCCCTCTTGCTCTCTCTGTTCCCAGTAAATCTTAAGATCTTTCTCTGTAGTGGTACAATTTCAGCAGGAAGCTGAAGAATTTTTTTTCATTATATAGAAGAGACAGCACCACATTTTCTTTCCCTTCTCCTTCCTTTCACTTCTTATCTTTGATGAAAAGGGAGATGATGAATGTCATGATTGCCTCAGTCCCACGGTTGTGAATGTATCTTGTTCTGATGCTGGCGACTGTTCTGAGCCCTTAGGTGCCGTATGACTGTTAAGTCTGACTTACAGCCTGTGTTAAAGGTGACCAGACATCAAAATTCTGTTGTCAGGTTAACTAATAATCATGGTCTGAAAGCTGTGGACAATGAACAAGGATCATAGCTCATGTTTGGCTTTTCATAAGACTTTCCAATACAGTTGCTGAAGGAAAGATTGCATGCTAATGTGAAACAAAAGTGGTAAAGATATTCTGCTGCTGCCAGAAATAATCATAGGTTAGTAGTGCTCTGTTTTCATTAGTGTAACGAGTCACTGTTAGGGACTAGATCTCCTGCCAATGTAAATCACAAGTTACACTAATGAAGTCATTAAAGTGAGGCACATTTTTAACCAAAAATAAGTGATTATTCATGGGAAAATTTAGAGTGGGAATTAGTAATTTTACATCACTTAGTGTCTTGAGGATAAGATGAGGCACTTTTTTCTAAGAGTTGTCTTATTCAAATAAGTAGTAGGATTTGTTGTGGGGGTATTTGGGAGAGATCTGGTAGCTTCAGCAATACTAAGTATAATACATAATCCTATGAGCCCTTCTCACCTTAAAATCTCTGTAGAACTGACTTCTGTATGATACGGTGAGGCTAAATCCAATTCTGTCTATTGTTAAAAGTTAGTGTTTATTTGCAATGTCTTCTTTTTTTTTCTTTAACAGGAAGACCATTGGTGTTTTCTGTTGTGGACCAAACAAAATCTCTAAGATACTTCATAAATTGAGCAACAGCAGCAACTCTTATGGGACAAGATTTGAGTATAATAAAGAATCCTTCAGCTGAAAGTCTTTTGGACCAGCAAGACTGTTTAGAAGATAAAAGTGCAATTTTTTTGTTTGTACAACATAAAAGTTCATCTGCAGTTTAAACAGACAGAAATGTACCAAAGAATAGCACAAATTTTCCTATTTATGATTATTTAAGGCTTTGGAAAATCATGGATGCATCAGTATACCAACAAATAATAAGTGCTTATGCTCAAAGCCAAATACGCTCACACAATGTTTGTGGCAGCAGTGATTCTTTGGAGTTGTTTCTGTGATTTAAAAAGTATAGAAGCCAGGGAGAGACACAGTTGCTTTAAAATCTGATGGAAGAAGAATCTGTGGAATGTTTGAATTTCTTTCACTTCAGTCCTCTGAAGCTGGGTCAGTAAACCTAATCCCAAATTAATCCAAATGGCGAAACATAGTATATTACAAAGACCTATTTTGTTGGTATACACATCTCATGACTTTGTGGAGGAAACACCTCATATTAAAGTTTTTATACAGTGCAGAATTGGGATTCTGGATTTAAAATATGGACTGTCACTCTAGTTAGTCTGCTTTTGGAATGGATATGACTGTTTCCATCCTGAGTGGAAGAGTGGGTGGAATGTGGGAGAATGAAAAAGTGAGCACAACTATGTAGCAACTGTAGGCAGACTGCGCCATGATGCAGCCCTTTGGCAAGCAAACAGCTGTGTGTGGAGAACTGTCTATCTTGCACCAATTCAGCATTCAATGAGTTTGCAAAATAAGTGTGATTAATGCAGCCATAAAGGTGGAACAAGAAAAGCAATTAGCAGGAGCAGACGGGATGTTTTGTTATACCACGCACTTAACATGGAAGTTTCACTCAATCTGTACTCACATGCCTTGAATGTCAAATACTTCAAGCCTTCAGGTGTTCTTACTGATTATTTTACAATGCAGCAGGTTGAAATCCAATGTTAGATATGTCAGAGTATGTTTGTTTGACTGTGATCCTTTGAATCCCTTCACTGGAGTCACACATTTGCACTGATATTGCTGAAAGCAGGATCAGGTGAGATCTACAGGAGAGTAAAAGCAAAACCTTAATTACTGTGGCTTTTTGTGTCATGTATGCCAACAGAAACTTTGCAGAAGCTCCAATATGGTTTCACCGTGTAATGGTTTGGATATCAAAACCACTACACACCATCTTCCAAAGGGGAGGTTCTGAAACACCCAAATTTACTCTCCCCTTCTTCCTTCCCATAGCTGTGTTCCACTCTACTCATAGTTGCCGTGAAAGGGCTGGAGGTCAAACAGGCACTTTAAAACTTTTTGGTTCTCAGGAGCAACTTTTCTTTTGTCCATCCAATAGCCAATCCAGCTTCCTTTATTTCTTCTTTCCCCTCTTTGCCTTATTTTGCTGAGAGGAAGACATGTAAGTGTGAGTCAGGAGCTTATCTGGTGTAAGTAGGCATCATGCAAGTACATCTTAATAGAGCAGTGTTGCTTGCATTTGCTGAAAACCTGGCTCTTAATTTCTGGCAGAATCTTGGGAGTAATACCCTGTAGTGTTTGCAGCACACACAGACATAATGTGGTTCAGCATCTTTTAAACCTCTGGTTCACCTCTATTTAGCACAGTACATTTGATTCAGTTTACAGTTCTCCAATGAATATCTTTTTATTTTAGTAGGAAAGTCCTTAATTTCCAGCTCACAAGGCAAACTTTTTACAGGAATCTACAAATAACAGTATCGCTGTTCAGAGGGGAGCATTTTTCTAGGAAGTCGTGTACAGGCATGTTGTATGTGTAACTAGTGAAAACGAGTTTAGTCTTTGCCTTGGCAGCTTCTGCTCAGGAGTTGCCCTCAGTGGAGCAGAACCATGGAGATGCAGCAGTAAAGCCACATGGGGATGTGTTCCTCAGCATCCACACTTGCACTGCCTCTGTCTCTGCCCAATACGGACTTCAGGAGGGAAGGAAAGAACCGGAGATGGACTACTTCTTACTGATGAGAATTCTGAAAGTAACCTGGAGGAGGTAGAAGCCAAAATAGAAATGCAATATGAGATGGGAGCCTTCATTGCAGTTATGGATTTTGATTTTTACTTTGAAGATGCAAGGATCATTGTTTTCCCACTGGTTTTCATTCATCTGTCACTGTAAAACTAGATGTATGCAGGAAAGGATTATGTCCTTTTTAATGATTAATACTTATTTCTAACATTGACTGCATGGGTTTTATAATAAACATAACACTCACAGCAAAATGCAAAGACATCAGGTACTGCAAACACTGCAGGCTTTTTGTTTGCTGGTAGTTAGCTTAAAGCATGATTGAAATCATGACTGCGTCTATTAACCACAACCAAAGAGTAATCTTTTTCCTTTTGTTTTAGGATCTGGTGTCTAATGACTTCTAAATGTAGTTTAGAGTCATCTTATCACTATGTTGCTTGTAGTTTCACATCTCCTCTCTGACAGACACTGGTTCCATTACCATATAATGAGCAGCTAGTTTTGTAGTTAGCTCTGTGCTAAAACAAATATTTCCTGACTCAGCTACTGAATAGGTGGTGCTTTATCATTAGAATAATAATGCCGTTACTGTGCTCTTGTTCTGCATTGTAGCAGGAACTGATGCTGCATATAGGCATGTTAAATGCCTGTTGCTACATTAGACAGTGCTGTCAGAACAGGATGCAAGAAGAACCATAGTCTCCTCTTCCAGCCTTTCTCTGGTACCAATCTCAGCTGACCCATTCTAAACTGGCTTGGGACTGTCTACCTTTCTGGAGTGTTGTGAGGCTTAATTAATCTTTCAGGATCACTTCAGTGGACCTGCAGTAAAAAAGTGTGCCTAATTGCTGTTCAACGGTATGTGGTTTATTTTGTGTAAAGTTTCGTCTAACCAAATCTCCCTGTTGTTTGTATAAGTAATTGCTAGACCAAATGAGGGTGGATCTGGGGAAAGGTAAAAAGCTTCAGTCACAATTTATCTTTTCCTTGAGCTATGCTGTTTAGAGGGGCAAAAAGTTTAAGGGTTAGTGACTGTGCTTGGCTTTAGGACTGGCAAGTATTATTGATAAACATGGTCTTTCTATAGGCTATATTAACCCTGCTGTTTTGTGTAACTCCAGCTTGTAAAACTGAGTCACGTCCGTTTTTAAATCTACAGCTTTTTCATCTGTAAACTAAGTGTACATGAAAATATAAGTCTGCCTGGGAAGTAAGTGAAGGCTGACAGCACATAATTCCACATTTACAGATCAACCAGATTTACATAATTGGATGTCTCTTTATGCTTTAAACAGAGTCCTATAAGTAAGCCTGTCGTAAGTGTCCTGCTGGCAGGGGAAGGATATTACCATGTATTCTGCCATTTCTCACTCAGTCTGTCACAAAACTGCAACCCCCTCAGCATTTGCTCAGTGGGATCTTTGTTTTATTCATCATAAATGTTTCAGGACTTTTCTTTAAAATGGGAGTGCTTTCAAGCCCTTGCTCTGCATTGGGAATCCACCCTTCATACAGCAGTACGAGACTTAGGACTTTACACAGTTAACTGCTGGTTTAAACAGATTTACCCAAGCAATTATAGCCCCATAGCACTGAGATTGCCTGTGTGGGTATATGTTAACTGCTCTACTAAAGAGCAAGCAATTATAGCCCCATAGCACTGAGATTGCCTGTGTGGGTATATGTTCACTGCTCTACTAAAGGGCAGCAGTGGTGAGTCCTGATGGGAGTGTGGGAGGGTGTGATGAGGAGTGACCTTTGCCTCTGAAGTTTGCAGGACAGTCCATCCCTCCACAGTGATTATTCCAGCCTTAAGTTTGGAGCAACACTTCCCTATTTCAGCATGCATATGGTACTAATGACATATGGGTTCATCCTTGGTCTCTTATCTGCTCTTCCAGGAGGCAGGACTGAAAGGAGTATGGTAGATCACAATATAGAACTTTGAACCTGGGCCAGGGAAGAGGATGCTAGTGCATACCACAGATGTCTAGCCAATTACTGCAATGCACACGGTAGAAATCTTAAGCCAAATATATTTTTCTGCAAAATGTTGATTGTTCTGCCACAACAGACTAGAGAACAGTTGCTGTAAAGGGAAAAAGAGATAAACTCTGTCTGTTTGAAGACTCCTGCCCACGCAAGCCTGATGTGAAGATGTGTAGGAAAGCACTGTGCACATTCCGCACTGGGTTGTACGCACAAAGCACCCTGATCATGGACTTCATCCCTTAGCACTGGATCCTCATTGTTTTCCTTGGTTGGAGATCTTCACCTGTCTTGCTAGCATATGTGCCTTGCAGGTGAGAAAAAACAACTAGATATGCTTGCATCCATAGACATAGCCTAAGGTAAGCACTGAGTAACCTGTGAGCAAGCCAAAAGTGCAAGTGCAGAGTCATCCCTTTGTTTCTAATGTTTCTATCACATGGGTGAGAAAACAATTTGGAGCTGGCTGAGAAGGGGCAGATAATATGAGTGGCAGACAAGGCACATTGGGAACAGCAATTTGGCTGTAACTGCCTAACAGAGCAGAGAGGAAATGGTTTGATAAGAAATCTGCTTTTGGAACAGCTAGCTAAGAGAAAAGGCTCTAATCGACACTAACACATCAGATTATGGTTTCAAACTACAAGATATTGCTTAGAGAGGCAAACAAGAATCTAACTACTCATTGAATATGGCAGTTCAAGTCCCATAAGTCATAGAGGAGATATTGTTATTAAAATGCAATGTTTACTTCTTTAAAAATAAAAGGGTTTCTAGGGAGATTAATTTTCACTTCAGCCTGACAATTGCTTCATAGACAGGCCAGTGTGATTTAGTATAAGCTGGATCAGTTCTTCTCTGGATTATGTATCTGAAATGTCTGCAGATTTCCCACCACAAAATAAAACCAGCTTTTATTGTTTTAAGAGAGAGGATTTAACAGCAAAGTTTAATCAAAACGCCACTGGTGCCCATGCTGAATTGAGCATTTCTGCAATGAATGAACATTTTTCAGAAATCTATCTAATAGTGCCGATAACTCAACTCTGAATGGTAATTTGGGGTTTGCATCATCTCTGCTGCTGGTGTATTTCACTAAGGTCACTATAATGATGCACTGGTGAAATACATAGAGCTAAAAGAGACTCTTCATTCCTACAGAGGGCCTGATAAAGCCCAGAAAGCTAATGATATCTTGGGCTACATCAAAAGAAGTGTGACCAGCTGGCTGAGGGAGGTGATTCTGTCCCTCTACTCTGCTGTCATGAGACACGCTCACGTGGAGTACTGTGTTCATTTTTTATTCTCTTCTCAGGGAGGACATGGATCTGTTGGAGTGAGTCCAGAGGAGGGCTATAAAGATGATTAGAGGACTGGAGCACCTCTCGTATGATGACAGGCTGAAAGAGTTGAGTTTGTTTAGCCTAGAGAAAAGAAGGCTCCATGGTGACCTTATAGCAGCCTTCCAGTACTTAAATGGGGTTTGCAGGAAAACTGGGAAGGGGCTCTTTATCAAGAAGTGTAGTGATAGGATGATGGGTAAGAGTTTTTAAGCTGAATGAGAGTAGATTTAGATTAGATATTAGGCACTGGGACAGGCTGCCCAGAGAAGTCCTGGATGTCCCATCCCTGAAGGTGTTCAAGGCCAAACTGGATTAGACTTTTTGCTAGCTGATCTAGTGGAAGATGTCCCTGCCTATGACAGGGAAGATAGAACTAGATGGTCTTTAAGGTCCCTTCCAACCCAAATCATTCTACTGTTCTATGATTCTCTATTTTAGTGGCTGTACTTAGCATAGTAAATCCCAGAAACTCCAGAAATTTTAAGTACAGTAGATTAATTAGCCAACATCTTTTAAGGTTGAGCCCTGAGTTCTCTGAGATGTATAACAATTGCCCTTACATAAAAGTTTTGAGCAATGAATGCTGCTTTTTAAAGGGTTGGATGAGTATTTGTGAAGGTTTAGTATTCTGCTAGTTGTATCACCCATATTCAAAGAAGGTTCAGGTCTGTTTTGGTACTGTGGAACACTGTGCATTTCCTCTGAGGTTATGAGTATCTCCAAACTTGCAATGGATAATTGAAGTTTGCCATGCCTGAGTGTTCCACTCTCTAGAAGGTTTGTATTTCTAAAAGACAGCTGCTGGAGCAGTAATAACAGCAGTGGATCTGTTCCATTACTCAAGGGGCAAGGAGAGAAAACTTAAGAATGCCAACTGTCCCAAATGTAGATGGTCTCTTAAAAAAGCCCCTGGATTTCTGAGGATGTCAGACCTTGCAAAAAAAATGTACATGCTGTCTCTGCTTCCTCCTGGTGCAGTCCAAAATCTGCACTTTTTCCTAATGATCTGTACCATTAAACCAGGAGAGGAAAGCCAAAAGTGTCTCCTGAATCACAGAATCACAGAATCACAGAATCACCGGGTTGGAAGAGACCCACTGGATCATCGAGTCCAACCACTCCCACAAAACATGAAACCATGTCCCTCAGGACTTTGTCTACTCGTAACTTAAACACCCCCAGGGAAGGCGAATCAACCACCTCCCTGGGCAGCATATTCCAGTGCCTAATGACCCTTTCCATAAAAAACTTCCTCCTAATCTCTAACCTAAACCTCCCCTGGCGGAGCTTGAGGCCATTCCCCCTTGTCCTGTCCCCTGACACCTGGGAGAAGAGGCCAGCTCCCTCGTCTCCACAACCTCCCTTCAGGTATTTGTGGAGAGCAATGAGGTCTCCTCTCAGCCTCCTCTTCTCCAGGCTAAACAACCCCAGCTCTCTCAGCCGCTCCTCATAAGGCCTGTTCTCCAGCCCCTTCACCAGTTTCGTTGCTCTTCTCTTCTCTTTACCTGAAGCTTCAGGTAAACTGCTGTCAACTGAGCAGCAAACCAAGGAGGGCAGGAGAGTATGATGAATGCCAGCAATGAACAAGATGAAATATTTCAAACCTGTGAGCAAAGGGGAAGAGGTGAGAATTTTTTTTCTGGCCCCTCAAATCTAGAAATTACAAGGAAGCCCCATTGTCTGAATGAAGATGCAAAGTCTCCCTGGGGTTTGAGAAATACTATTTGCAAATACATTGCTAAGGCACATAATAAAACTAGTATATTTTAGTAAACCTCTTGGAAATAAGCAATTTGTTTGAAATAAGTCCACCACTGAGTCTTTCAAGTTAACCTGTCTCAAAAAACCATCTACTTCTCTTTGCAGTTTGTGGTTGGAAATGGTTTTACACATTAACTCCTTTTCACCAAGATACTGGCTCTGTACTAGCTGTAAGCAGCTTTGACAATTGACTAAATAATTCTGTGTGCATTGCTGCTGACTGTAGGTAAGGGGTGCCTTGAGGATGAGCAGCAGTGTTACATAAATGTCTAGTGTACATAGCAACACTAAGAAGAGAAATGCTGCTGCATTGCTTTTGGTACACCAGTCACATTTTAAAATTCTGTCATTGCAAGGTCATGTTGCTCATCTCATACTCTACAACCCCAGGGAAGAAATTTGGATGAGAAGTGGGGGAGGAAAAGCAAAGACATCCTTCTTCTGCTGTAACCAAGAGTATATTCATCGACAGCAGGGCATTTCTTCTGATTTCAAAGAGCATGTTTCTTTGAGGATAACTGATTCTGTCCTGGTGCTGTGTAGTGGTGGTAGCATGTTAGAAATGTAACAGTGTCCTTCTGAATTGAATAAGTAAAGCCTCCGAGCCTTTTTGTCTCCCTTTAATGATCTGAGAGAAATGCAAAATACCAAAGATCACATGGAGTGGACTGTGTCCTGAGCTGCACTCAGTGCAGCCTGGTTAGGAATGCTGCACAAAAACTCTGCAAGCTGCTAGGAAGAGGCAAGGTTTAAGGTAAAAAGGAAAACAAATATTTTAAGGAGAAACACAGCAGTGATACATGATCTGAAGTCAGAAGCAGGACATGTCACCACATTGGCTATCACATCTTTGATCACTGCTGAATCAGAGCTTGTCCTAATGCTACACTTTGGTTTCAGGGAAAGTTGAGGGCTCTCAGATTGAGTCTGCAATGTGAGGTGAAAACAGGTTTAAATGCAGCTGGATGAGCTACCTCTGTGCATTTTCCAGCTTGTAGCTCAGGCTTGTCATATCTGAGGGTGAATTGTGTAGGCAATGAGCTGGTCTGACTCTTGAGTGCAGTCTCAGTTGTGTGGTTAGCTGAGACTATGGACATACTCTGTATATTTCTATAGCATTGTTTAAAGGTTGTTATAGGACTGGGCATGCTGTTGTACCTCATAGGGTGTTAGATGCTTGAAAGCACGTACTCTCCAGAACAGAAAAATACCAACTGGTGAGTGAATACCAGCTTCCACTGCCTGTATTTGCACTATTGTTGATGAGCAATGAATGCCAAAATCTCTACAGAGAAGATATGAATGGTGTGTATTTTCCTTTATTGTATCAGAATAACATAATTAACTGTTAAAAAATATTTTATAAGAATGTGTAGATTTACATATAGAATTATTCTTTTTGATTGCTTAAGCACTTCTTGAGATAAAGTCCCCAAGCAGATCAAAGTGTGGCTGAGATGCAGCCAGGCAAAAGTCTCTACTTGACAGCGAAGTATCATTGTCTATTGGAGCTCAGTGCATTGGTGCTTTCATTAATCTCAGCCTATTCCCTCTCCATGGAAGATCAATGGAAGCTGAGTTTCAGATCCATCTCTTCCTCTCTGCATGCCCTCAACCTTCAACTAGAGATGTGCTCTAAGCTTTGTATCGCTGGAAGCATCTTCATCCATGTGTCATATAGTCCTCCTTTGGTGCTTTTCCTCCCTTCATAACACATACTGTCAAGAAGCTTCATCCACTCTCTGCTTCTCGTAACTCCAGAAAAATGTCATTTTGGGAAATGGAAAGACCCTCAATTTTAATCATAGCATATACCACACTTTGTAATGATCCTATTGTACACAATCCAATGAAGGTCTTGTAGTCACTTTGATTAGCTTTAGGAAAATTGTGCAACATCCCAGTCCTAGAGACTTTTTCTTTGGAATAAGAGGAAGGACAGTGCCACAAGGACAGCTGTGTAGAAAATGAGGAAATCTCACAATAGCAAAGATTGTGTCACCTTTTCAATGAGACTCAGGGATTTGATTTTGTGAAAGTCAAGCCATTTGTGGCCGTCACTGAAAGTATGTTTCTGCTTTCACACACAGGCATTTCAGGACAGCAGGCAGTGATGGAAAGGGTGATTTTTTTTTTTCAATTACATTCTCTATTTCTGTACAGACACTAGTTTATCAATTGCATATAAATTCCTCCTTTCACTGTTTAAATATTGCTTTGTCTGGCTTATTTCCTTCAGGGAGCTTGAGATCTAATGAGATCTCAATGGTTTAAACAATGGCTTACAAAGGGAAGGAAGAATTGTGTTGTTAAGCAGAAAACTCCCAACACATATGTCCTGTTCTGCATCTTTGAGATGCTGTTGTTGCTGCAGAAGGGCAGAACTTCTACTGAGATTCAGGTGTGACCAAGAGACTTTTCCAGGATTCATATGTTGATGAAGCTCTGGACTTATAATTTTTTTCTCAAACAAGAAGCCTTAGCCCATATATGCCAGATTGTGAAACCCTTAATCCCATAGAGTTTTTCCTCTCCCTGTTCTTCTATTCACTTGCAAAAGCATATTTGATGAAGCACATTTGAGTAAGAAATGGTTCCTTTGGTCTGTAATAGTTGAGAAGAAAAATTGTGATTGTGACATTTTTGCTTAAACTGCTGTCCAAAAAGATGTTTTGACTGGGCCAGCTATATTAGTTCCATAATGTGCATATGGACTTTTTTCAGGTCTATGACTTTACATTGCTTATATAAATGCATTTTCATTGTAGAACAAAAAAAGTATTAACATTGGTTTATTTGAGAAAAGTTAGCATGTTGGAAATGTATCTGTTTAAAAAAATAAAATTTTAAAGATGCTTAGAAAGAGAGTGGAAACCAGATGGAAAAGAACCCTATTATTTTATAATGACCAACTATTCTTTGGATTTGTTTGTTTTGGGTGTTTTTTCAACCTTTGTTAGCGAAAAGTACTGTTCAAGCTAAGCAATACTAGCACAATCTGATCTTTGACTAGTGAATATCTTCCTTTTAAAGCAAAGCATCTCTCTAGTATCTTCCTTTTAAAGCAAAGCATCTCTCTAGGATCGTATCTGCTCTATCAGCTAAACCTTCAAAGAAATTTCTGTGCCAGATCTAGACTTGGTTTTCTCCATAACTTGATCCCAGAAGCTGAGTCAGATGCCAGGAACTTGATGAACTCCTAGGCAGAAAACAGCCCTCCCATCAGGAAGGGAGCTGTGGGTACTGAGGGCAGGGAACACGTTGGGCATTTAGCCTTCTTTAGCCACAGCTTGTGTGATCCCATAGTAGTTTCTGAGGTGGAGAGGACATAGAGTTAGGAATTTAGGAATATCTTGGAAAGGGAGAAGGTGAAAGATGATTTTTTATCTCTCTTTGGATAGTTACTGGGGGTTCATAAGCCATGTAAGAATTTGACAAGGTAAATGCCTGAGTATTGGGCACATTGGTACAAGCATGGGTATCCTGAGAAGAGCTTAGCCTATGATCCTACTAGTCAAAGGACTCCTTTGAAGTAGAGTGCTACAGAGACAGAAAACACCAAGGAAAATCCAGCCTCAGGAAGGAAGATAATGACCTCAGATGAATTGTTGCTATCCCTAAAATTTGAGAAAAAAAAAAAAAAAAAAGTAAGTTCAACTTCCCAATTTTCCTTTTGCAAGATAACCTTGGAAGTAGCTATTTCCAGGTAATATAAATAATGTGATAGGGAAGAAAAAAAAAAATGTTTTGTCTTTTTTTTGTAGCTGCAGATCACTTTAATCTTTCCTGTCTGCTGAGTTTCCAAGTGGAACAGGAAGCAAAATTTGGACCTGAACTTTTTTTTTGGTTTGGGTTTTTTTTCCCCCACAGGCTTTACTTTAAGAAAAACAATAGTACTTAGTGGGTCCCTGCCCATAGGAAGTCATACTCTTTATCATATGAAACAGCTCATTTCATAGCTTCAGCTTGCTGCCCCACAACACAACAGAGGTTCTATGTTCCACTGACTGGAAGAATTTAAATAGGTCACTAACGACTGTAACCGCATGCCTTGTAAACATTCAGAGAGTAAGTAATAAGCTTTTCAACTTTGCTAGTTCCATTAAATGAAGCAAAGCTTTTACCAGTTAGCTGTATAATAAGGCTTTTTTTTTCCTCATTTGCAGAAGTCTTTTCCCTAATCCCCCTTTCTTAATTATACAGCATTGTGAAGGTAGGTGCAAACCATTGGCTAAAAAAGGAATCAGGCAAGGATCAATTCTGGTCTCTATCCTATCATCTTACAGAGTTTCCTTAAAAACCAGATACTCTACCTAGTATTTTCAGAGTAATGTGTGGAATTCATGTTCATGAGGTTTTGATACACATCTGCATTAAGCTTCTTCCTAAGATCTCGTGTTTATTTTGCCTACCTTTAAAATGATAACAGTCACATCTGATGAAAATAATTTTATGGATTTTCCTGGCAATTAGTTAAATTTAAAAATACTGGTTGCTGCATGGATAGGATGCTTTTTTCTAAAAAATCCTAGACTGAGTTAACCATTTTAACTTAATGTCAGTCCTGACAAGTGAAGTATTTGACTGCTGAGTTCTATTGCTCTTCAGATTCTTTTTTGCATTTTGTTATATTAACAGGACACCCTAATATGAGTTTATGTTATGAGTTTATTTGACAAAGCACCATACATTTATTTGTCATGCAATTATGGCACTGTACTCTCAACATATTTAGTTTACAAGAAGCCTTATGACTTTGGAATAAACAACCACTCCAAGACTGAACAGAATGTGATTGAGTTGCCATTTGTGACCTGGTTTTAATTAATGATATACTACTTTAATTGTGGAAGCACAGTGGATGTGCTTATGTGCATATGTATTACTGCTGGCAGGGGAGGCTGGAATTTCACTGCTTAAACACAGGCTCTAATACTCTTTGAGACATCTGGTACTAATTGAAACATCCACATATTTGGCAGATATGCTGCAGGAGACCCAGGATCCTCTGGAAGAATAGTAAGAAGGTGGGTAGGATACTTGAAATACAAAAATTGGGTATCTCTTGTTTAGCCACTCAGTCATTTTCTGACTTAAAACATTAGGCACATGCATACTTCATATGCCACCAGCTGAAATTTCTGATAAATCCAGACTATTTGAAATGAAGGACTGTGCCAAATACATTCTTTTTATGTCTTTGACTATGAGACCATCTCAGATGGAGAACAAATTTATCTCATTCTCAAACACAGTCATCCCTCCACTGGCACTCTACATATCTTTATTTAGGGCACAGAGGGAACAGAAAACGGCAGCTGCCTGACCCTAACCCACTAAAATCAATGATGAACAAAGTTCCTTTCCATACCGGAAGTCTATAGAAATCCTTCCTGCTGAAGATGAGTACCTGAGAGTCTGAGTGAGTGAAACAAAATCTCGGCATTTGCTTTAGTCAATCTGGTAAAGTATTTCACAATGTGTTTTATTTGAAGTACCTGCTCAGACAACACTGCTTTTATAGATCTTAATGGAGAGTCGCTATTATACTATGATCTTCAAGACACTGCTAATTCTACAACAAACCTGAAGCAATTGTTTTAGGACTCATAATAAACATCCCAGTAATGTAGCTAGGGTTCTTTCTGGTGCCCTGTGGACCAGAGCACTCACTCAACCTTTCTGCAAGACATTGATAGTCCTCATAGCCATCTCCCTAATTATTTCTGCATTTGGCGGTGGTGTTGTGGTTTTTTAGAAAAATTGCATGTGACACATTGATTAATACAAGTGTGCAGACTTCTCTGAGATTTTTTAGAATTGCTGTCAAAATTCTGTGTAATTTTTTTTTATAAGTTAGGATACACAATTAAACTGCATACATTAATCTCGAGGTTGTATTTTTGCTTTCTCATTCCAGAGTGGTGTTGATATAATGGTGGCAAAAGGCATGATCACTCTAGGATGAGGAGTTCAACTGTAGTAAGATAAAAAATAAACCAAGCAAACTGTATATCCCTTCTGATTTTTTTTTATTTTTTTTTTTTTAGTTTTTAGGTTAAATACATGTAGAGAAAGTTGAAGTCTGTGCTCTAGAGAAGTTCCTGAGCTGTGGAAATGTAAAAGATGTTTATTTATACTTAATGCAGGGTCGGTGGCATGCTGCGCAGAGCTGTCAAAGGAAAAAATGATATTTTCAAAATTTATTATGATATTTTTCATCAAGAGGAATATCCTTTCCCACTCACCTTCCCCAGGCCAAGTAAGGGGGTTTGGCAAAATGTGTTTTGGCTCATGAGGTTTGATTATCTGTCTGATATTTGGGGAGTTTTTATGGGAAATGACACATCTCACAAATGCATTTGATCAAGATGGAAATCTCATTGTTCATACAGGAAGAGTATAGTAAGGAGTGTACAAAAATTAGAAGGGCTATTTATTTTGACAAAACCCGGCTCAAATTGCTGAATCAAATAAGAGACAATTCTTACACTGGGCAGCAAGCAAAGTATTGCAGTCTTTTGTTTTCTTAGCAGAAGAAAAATCTGTGCTTCCCCCTCCCCCCCATAGGCACTATACAGGCATCATTGATCATGATAAATTCTTGATAACAAGGTGAGCAGAAGGCTGGGCAATGGCAGGCAAAGACTGCTCCTACTAATAGATGAGCCTTTCTACAGTGAAAAACAGCAGCTGTGGGCTGAGCAGCAGCTGTCTTCCCAATCCAGGCACCAATTTCTCATGAATTTCAGTTATTTAATGAACCAAATCTCCTAAATTAAACGAATACCTTTCTCAAATAATCAGTGGGGAAATGTGAAAGTATTTAAAGACTTCCAGGGAGACCTGATTAAACTCACATGGAATTTTTCATTTCAGTAAAGAAAATCTGTTTGAAAACCTCCTTTTTCCCTTCATTGAATGTTATAGGGAATATATTTATTTGTAGAACACAACACATTATGGGCTGCAAATGTGGATGCTAGCTAGGTATGTACTGACTCTCTGTCTCAGCTGGAGAACCATCCGAAAAAAATAGCGTGTTGCAAAGTTGAGACCATCTGAAGACCACACATAAGTGGCTCCTTACCTGATCCTGATTCTGAATTCTGAGGTAAAAGACAGCTACCCCACTGCTGATCCCACCAGCCTCCTGAAAGCTGGGGAGCAGCCATGCAATCCAGTTAGAGCCTAGTTAACTGCAGAGAACTTGATACTTAGTACATGTGCCCTAAAGCACATTACAGCCACTTGGATATTACAGGAGGGGAGAAGAATGGTGTATTGGAATAATTTCTAATAATTTGAACTTGGATTGTTTCTCCTGAAAACATCATCATTTTTGTATGCAAGATAACTTAAAATAATCTGCACTTCTCATCCCTTTCCCTTTTCCAGCTCCTCCCAAATTTAATTTATTATGAATGTAATGGCTTCATAATTTATCATTACTCTTTCTGGTTTCTTATTTAGCATATGAATAAGCATTAGACTGAGATTTATACCACTTTCTAATCTGAAATTGTGCATTGTTGGCTGATGACTGGTGGCCTGAATAACCAATGAACTATCCTTTCTCCCTCCCAAAATATTTTTTATGATTTTCCTGAAAATTAATTTTGTTAGCCCAAATTTTCCAAATGAGCCTTCCTGTAAGTTTTTACAGTATTGTGTCTCCTTGAAGAACATCACTTTAATTATGATGACTGCAATAATTCCTTGGTTTGTCATCTGTATCCAGACCTCCAAAAAACAATTTCTAAAATGAAAGATTCCCTGCATACAACTGGTTTTGGTACTCTAGAGTGCCATGGCTCCTAGGATGAGACAAGAGGCCATAAATTTTAAGTCTTTATATCCAGACTTGTGGATTTAAATATATTTGCTCCACTGAAAGTGAAAAGTCTTTCCGACTAGAAGTGATCTGATTTTCTGAAGTGGCAAGCACTTTCACTGGTAACGGTAAGGAAGACAGAAATGCCTCATTTTCATTTAGGCTCTTAAATGAGAGTTGTCAGAAGTCTGATTCGTCCTGAATGTTAACAGGATGTTGGTGCTTTGAAAGTCATTCTTCTGGTTTATATAATTGAGACCACAGGCTGTAGAAGCAAAAGACTAAAGTGAATTTTCAAGTAGCATCTCAAGTCCTTGACGGTGTAAAAGAGGACATGGAGGCTGGATTTTCTGGTGATCTGTATCTTCCATGGTCACTGTAGCATTAACTGACAAGATCAAAGAAAAAACAAATTGTTGCTCTTCTGACTTGACAACTCACATATTCACTTGCTCTGGATATAAATGCCTGTAATGTCATCCATATTAGAGGGGAGCAGGAAAAAAAGAGTCCTTATGGGGCTTATCTACATGCATATAAATACATACTATAAAACTTTTACAACTATAATAAGAATACAGTTACATAGCACTTCTCCATTTTCATGAGGATATGTATTTTGCTCTCAGCTAATGGCTGTATCACTCTGTGATACGTGTTGTGCTTCAGTTAAAAAACAAAAATCTCATACCAATAAATAGTTCTGTATACAGATACTGTCATGATCTTGGTTGTTTGGTATTTTTCCAAATACCTAACCATGTATATGTTTTGTTCTATAGAGCCAGGTGATCTGCCAATGAAAATAGTCCACAGTAAATGTAGCAAACCGCCATTAATGGAACAGTATTTTCCACCCTGCCAATCTTCCAGTAAATTTATCAGAAGACAGTTCAGGCCTTCAAGCCCTTATTAGCAGATCTTCCTGCCACATTCAGATCTGTGGCAAAATAACCTGCACATTTTTCCAGTATGCATTTCTTTCATATTATCATAGATTCACCAGGTTGAAAATGACCCACTGGATCATCAAATCCAATCATTCCTATCAAACACTAAACCATGTCCCTCAGGACCTCATCCACCCATCTTTAAAATGCCTCCAGGGAAGGTGAATCAACCACCTCCCTGGGCAGCCTGTCCCAGTGCCCAATGACCCTTTCTGTGAAAATTTTTTTCCTAACATCCAGCCTAAACCATCCCTGGCGGAGCTTGAGGCCATTCCCTCTCGTCGTGTCCCCTGTCACTTGGGAGAAGAGGCCAGCTCCCTCCTCTCTACANGCTCATGTTCATTCGGCTGTCAACCAACATCCCCAGGTCCTTCTCCTCCTGGCAGCTCTCTAGACAGACTTCTAGTCTGTAGCTCTGCATAGGGTTGTTTTGCCCCAAGTGCAGGACCCGGCATTTGGCCATGTTAAACCTCAGGCCATTGGACTCTGCCCAGAGGTCCAGCCTGTTCAGACCCTTTTGCAGAGCCTCCCTACCTTGCAGCAGATCCACACTTTCACACTTTACATGAAGGGGTCGCATGCAATGAACTTAATCTTTTAGGACATTTTCCATAAACATATTTTCTTCTGTGATGCATATGGGCTGTTTATTCACAATAGCTTGCACAGAGGAAAGGATGCGAATAACAACATTAATGTTGCAGAAGAGCTCATCAGCATCGGTTACTGGTGGAGAAAACCAGAATGTGATTACAAGGAGAGTTGCATTGGTATGCAAGGCAAGGCAAGCCTGGTGCATGGCTCTGCCATAAGGGTTTAGAAGCTCTGCAGACTACATTCCTTTATTTATATTTATTACACTGTTGTCAGGAGTGCCTGGGAAAGACATATAGCAGTTTGAAAATGCAGGACAGTGAAATGATTGTGCTTAAATTTTCCAACAGTACAAACCAGAAATATTTTAACATGGTTAAGATTGCAGGAAAGTGAGTGAAATTTTTTTCACAATATGAAATCAACCTGAAAATATCTTATGTGCTTATTATTATATTATTCCTCAAGGATGTTTCTCTTACTAGAAAACAATGAGGAAAAGCAAGGAAGTGCTTTTGGACATCCAAATTCCTTTTAAATATGTATGACATACTCAGACATCAACAGTGTAGGTATCACCCCATGGGCTGTTTTTCATTGCTGTCAGTATACCAGATTCATTAGCGTGGGACAATCTCACCACAGAGCACTCGAGGATTCCTTTTCCTGAGAGATAAAACAAGGCAGTGTGGGGTGATAGGAGAGCGAAGTCTTGCAAGGCTGAAACAAGTTTCATGAAAGGAGATAATCCACAGTGTCAAGCCGCAGCTAGGATCCAGTATTAATGTTTATTGCAGAGTTATTGTTTTAATAGGTATTTTCTCTGTATGCGAGGAAAGAACTAGTTTCTCTACGTGATTTACTAATCCAGTAGATTTCCAGAACTTCTTGTCACCATCAGAGTTCTTCATGCCTGATGCACTCAAGAGAAGGAGGTAACAGGCAGTCTCCTGGGGAAATGTCCATAAATAAAACAGGACATCAGAAAAACTAATGAATGCAAGATGGATATACAGAAAGAAGTTGGTTTTCTATAGTTATAATTGGTATTTTATATCTAATTCACAGTTTTTTACTAAAATTGCAGTAAAGGGCCATTTTTAATGAACAGGTCTAATTGCTGCTAATTTTCAGCTCACCATGGAGACTGATTCAAAGGGACTCGCATCCCCGCACACATGTATACACACATGGTGAATTACAGATTTAACTCAATGGAGATGACAGGTGCTACAAATATAAATTTGGGGAAAATGTGGGAGGGAGAAAAGAGTAAAAAGGACTAACAGCTGGTCATTGTCCTGCCTTGACTAAATGTGACACTCAATAGATCAGGGAAGACTTGGTTTTTCTGGTGGTTGAGAAGCTCAGCGTGAGCTGACAGTGTGGGCTTGCAGCCCAGAAAGCCAACCACATCCTGGGTTGCATCCAAACAAGCATGACCAGCCAGTCGAGAAAGGTGATTTTCCCTCTCTTCTCTCATGAAATCTCACCTGGAGTACTGCAACCAGTTATGGAACTCTCAGCAGAGGAAGGACATGGATCTGTTACAGCGAGTCCAGAGGAGGGCCACGAAGATGAGCTGAAAGAGTGGGGTTTATTTATCCTGGAGAAGGGAAGACTCCAGGGAGAACTTATAGCAGCCTTCCAGTACTTAAAAGGAGCCTAGAGGAAAGTTGAGACTCTTTATCAGCTAGTGCAGTGATAGGACAAAAGGTAATGATTTCAAGCTTAAAGAGGGTAGAATTAGATTTGATATTAGAATTTTTTTTTTTTTTTACCACAGGGCACTGGAGCAGTAGTGGATGAAGCTGTGGAAGCCCCATCTCTGGAGGTGTTCAAGTTCAGGTTGGATGAGGCTTTGAACAATTTGATCTAGTAGAAAGTGTCCCTACCCATGGCAGAGGGGGTTGAAATAGAAGACTTTTGGGGTCCCTTCCTACTCAAACCATTCTACAATTCTATGAAAGGCATCATGCTAGAAAACTGAAGGCTTTACAAGGTAATAGTTTCCTGCAACGGCCAGAGATGAACATTACTGAGTATGTTTTAATGAAGATGCTAGGTATTGCGTAGGAGATTTCTGAACATCACCCAGGCACCATTTGTCTTTCATTATGTGAAACAAAATGTTGCTTATTCTGAAAATACATTCCTGAAGCTGGCGGGATCTTCATCTGATGAGTGAGTGCTTGCAAACAAATCTAGCTTCAATGGCCACTGGTGTAAAGGTAGCATGTGCTTCATGGGCTACATGCACAGTATCATGTCTAGATTTCATGCCTCCAAGCNCCAACCCGGTGATTCTGTGATTCTGTGATTCTGTGATTCATGGCATTATGTTATTCCAAATTGAGGGAGGAAGCAACTAGGTTGAGGACTATCAGGGAGTGTAAGAGGGAAATAGACCAGTGGAGTAGAGCCCTCTCACAAACTAAGCAGGCTGCCAGAGCAAGCACAGCTGTGAAATACCCATCTACCAAGTGCAAGACTGAGGGAAAAACAGATGGGGAATGGCAGCAAGTTCCTGCCCAGCACAGAAAGCCCCATTCAGACAACAAACCCACAGCTTCCCTTGCAGAGTAAATACAAACTGCTGCAAATGGAATCTATTCCCACAGGCAAAGAGAAAAGTTCCCTAGGCTGCATCATCTTCAAACGACCATCAAAACAACCTCTGAGAAAAAGGAAAGTGACTGTCTTGGGGGATTCCCTTCTAAAGGGAACAGAGGGCCCTATCTACGGTCCAGACCAGCTCCACAGGTTGGTCTGAAGCCTGCCTGGGGCCTTAGTGAAGGATAACACTAGAAAACTTCCTTCCCTGGTGAAAGCCACAGATTATTGCCCTCCGCTAGTATTCCAAATTGGCAACAATGACATACAGCGAAGGAAGCTGAGGACAATTAAGGGGGACTTCAGGGCTCTGGAGAAAATGATGGAGGGCTCTGGGGCGCAAGTAGTGTTTAGCTTCATTCCAACACTAAGGAATGAAGAACAAGAGATCAAAAAGAATCAGTTGATTAATACCTGTCTCCAAACCTGGTATGAGGAGCAAAGTTTTGGGTTTTTTGGTCATGAACTGGCCCACACACCCCCAGTCTTCCTTACTAGGCATGGGGCATTCTTGTCTCCTAGGACTACCAAAATCCTCACTAAAAATCTATCAGGGCTCAAAAACAGAGCTTTAAACTAGATGTGAAGGGGAAGGGGGACGAAGCCAGACTAGTCAGGAGTGAACCTGGAAGTGAAGCTCCAGTTCCTGAGACGTGGTGTGCTGGCAAGGACCATCAGTATGTCACCTCAGAGCGAGTGGGGGCGAGTACATCTGGTGATGGTAAGGATGAAACTGGCACTGAGGGGTTAGATATTCCAAGGACCAGTCAATTGGGAATGAACACTATTCCCTTTATGAGACCTGAGGACTTAGCAGCCCAGCTGAAGTGCATTTACACTGATGCACGCAGCATGGGCAATAAGCAGGAGGAATTGGAAGCTATTGTAGGGCAAGGAGACTGCAATGTCGTTGCCACCACAGAAACGTGGTGTGGTGACTCGTATAACTGGAGTGCAGCTATGGTGGGGTATAAACCCTTTAGGCGGGACAGGAAGGTTAGGGGAGGTGGAGGCATAGCCCTCTATATTAGAGAGTGGTTTGGTACCATCAAGCTTGATTATGGTGATGGTGCCTGTGGGTTAAAATCAGAGGAGCCCACAAGAAGGCAGATATTGTGATGGAAGTCTGGTTTAGACCACCCAGCGAAGAAGAAGCAGATGATGAGCTCTTCTATAAACAACTGGGAGAAGTCTCAAGATTGCTAGCTCTTGTACTTGTGGAAGACTTCAATCTACCAGATGTCTACTGGAAGTACAATACAGCAGAAAGGAAGCAGTCTAGGAGGTTCCTGGAATGCATGGGAGACACCTTCCTCACACAACTAGTGAGTCAACCAACAAGGAAAGGCGCCCTTCTGGACCTGGTGTTTGTGAACAGAGGAGGCCTTGTGGGGAATGTGATGGTTGGAGGATGACTGGGACAAAGTGATCATGAGATCACTTCTTTCAGAATTTTCAGTTCTAGGTGAGGTGAGGAGAGGGATAAGCAGAACAGTCACATTAAACTTACAGAGGGCAGACTTTCAACTGTTCAGAAGGCTGGTTGATAAAGTCCCATGGGAGAAAGTCCTTAAGGGAAGTGAAGTCCATGAGGACTGAGTACTCTCCAAGAACAAAATCCTAGCAGCTCAGGAGCAAGCGATCCCCATGTTCTGGAAAATGAGCCAGCAGGGAGAAAACCAGCTTGGTTGAGCAACCACAGATTATGTTGACTGTTTGAAACAGGGCTACTGTGTTCTTTGTTTCTTCTCAAAGCAGGCATGGTTTCCAGGTCATATGGTGAGTGGGAATTAAAGGGAAAAAAATGCTTGGGGGTATGCCGGCATATATGAAGGGGATAAAAATTTCCTTTAATCAGTTAGAGCTAGGTTGATATCTCTGTGTTGAAACTCCTTGGGGAAGAAAAGTCTGCTAGACTCTGCTGAAGAAAAAGGAAAGGAAAAATCTTACCTGGGAATTGATAGAAGTTTTGAGAAGAACATAAATAGACTTTAACTAATAGGTCACAAGGTTTGGTCACAAGGGATGACTTATGCATTCCATGCTTTTGAGGAAGAAGGGATGATCAAGAGCTGGCAAAAATTAGGATTTAGAAGACTTGATGAGCCAAAGCTTCACTTTCATCCTTCCACAGATGATGAGTTGCTGTGGCCAGTGCAAGGAGGCCCAGGTAAAACTGTTGGCAATCTTCTGTGAGGATGATGGCAACTGTTGAGAAGCTAAATCAGAAATGACTTCTTGTTCATGTCCTTTGTGATGGGGTAGCACATGGTAAAAATTACCTTAGCCAATATGAAAATGAGGCAGTGTCACCCAAGATAGTAAAATACCCACAGAATATTGCAAAGGCTGAGGTAGACTTGCTTAGTATAGTTAGAGTGTTCTACCAGGACAACATTTTAAGGAAATTATCATTTTACTGACATGAAAAATTTCACAGAAAGGCATAGTTTTCAACAAATTTCCAGTGTCTCCTTGTCAGGGCATCCACCCAAACAGGAATCATGGATCTGCCACAGTGTGTCTCACACTGCTGCAGCCATTCAGACTGTCTCAAAGCTGGACATTTAGGATTTTTAAGATGCACACTTCCAAAGTATTCCTGTTGCATTCTAACATTGGGACTGTGGACCCCACAGGCATACCAACCAAAAAAAGCCCGAGTAGTTCTTTTTATTTAAGATCTGTCTTGTGATTAGATACCTCGTGTACTGTGTTTGTGGGCCAAGGCTTTAGTAGTGAGGCAGCTGCAGGGGTGGCTTCTGTGAGAAGCCAACAGAAGTTTTCACATGTACGATAGAACCAACACCAGCCAGCTCCAAGAGTGACCCACCACTGGCCAAGGATGAGTCCATCAGTGACAGTGGTAGTGCCTCTGCAATAACATATTTAAGAAGGGAAAAACAAGTGCTGTGCAATGGCAGCCAAGAGAGAGGATTGAGAATGTGAGGGAAACAACACTGCAAACACCAAGGTCAGTGAAGAAGGATGGGGAGGAGGTGCTCCAGGTGCAGGAGCAGGGATTCCCCTGCAGCCCATGGTGAAGACCATGGTGAGCCAGGCTCTTCCCCTGCAGCCCGTGGAGTAGAAACCCACCTGCAGCCCGTGGAAAACCCCACAATGGAGGAGCTGAATGTATCCTGGAGGAGGCTGTGAACCTGTGGAGAGCCTGTGCTGTAGCAGGCTCCTGGAAGGACTTGTGATCTCATGGGTGATCCATGCTAAAGCAGTCTGTTACTGAAGGACAGCATCCCATGGGAAAGAACCATACTGGAGAAGGGGAAGAGTGTAAGAAGGCCAGAGCAGCACAGACAACATGTGATGAACTGACTGCAGCTCCTAATCCTCATTGCCCTATGCTGCTCAGGGGTAGGAGGGAGAAATTGGTAGTAAATTTCAGCACAGGAAGAAAGGAGGGTTGGTGGGAGGGCATTTGAAGATTTGGTTTTATTTCTTATTATCATATTCTTACTTTTGATTGGCAATAAATTGAATCTGTTTTCCAAAGTCAAGTCTGTTCTGCCTGTAACAGTGATAGCTGAATGATATCCCTGTCTTTATCTCAACCTGCAATCTTTTTGTAATATTTTCTCTCCCCTGTCCTACTGAGAAGCGGAGTGATAGAGCACCTTGATGGTCTCCTAATGTATAGGCAAGGTCAACCCACCACACCTTTTTATGGGCAACCTGTATGGAATATACACATTCTTAACAAAGAGAAGTCATCCATAGTACAAACAATCAGTAAGTCAAACTGAACAGGGGTCGGTGTGGTGAGACTAGGTTTCATGTCCTAAAAGAAGACAACCAACTAAAGCATTTGAGGCAAGTATGAAGTAGTTTCCAACAGCCCACTTTCTGCTACTGATGTCATTCAGTCAAGAACAAGCAGAACATTATGGGAGCTGGAGGGAAAATATTTCTATCTTAGAAGAAAAATGTGCCTATGTGTCATTCACTGTGCTCAGAAACACCACATATTTTTCTTGCTATGCCGAAGGGCTCTTTCTGCCCTTACATTCAAACATAGAATCAAAATAACAATGATGGTTTAGTCTGGCACCTCTCACTAAATCCATACACCAAACACAGGGGTTGCACCACAGGACTGGAGTCTACAGTTGTAAAAGAGCAAATAAAAGAGCAAATAAAAGAGCAGAGACACTATCACATGAAGTGGTCTGGTTTCACAGGAATATTATTTAATCAAGCATAGGAAATAAATGGGGTTCTTTGGATGATATTTTGGATCTGGGAGATTTTTGTAGCAGTGAATCTGATAAGATACTACAACATTGGAGATTACAAGAGGCTTGGGGAGCAAGACTACTCATCCTGCTTATGCAGCACACCTCAACAAGGTATTTGTAAACATGAATCAAACATGGCATGCTTGATTAGCACCTTAGTAACACCACTGAGTTACCAGAAATCTCTGAGCCTCTAGAAATTGGATTGATAACATATATTGTTGTAATCTTCACTTTCTATGAGCAAGGGTTGTATCTCAGAAGAAGTTCCTCTTCTTTTCTTCCGGCAGGCCAAAATGAGCCCTGTGAGCATAACAGCAATGACACCGCCCATCACAGCTGCTCCAAGCAACCAAGCCCAGATTTGGCGGGCTTGATCAAGGTAGGGTATTAAAAAATCCTGGAAAGAACCAAGCCCTGCAAAAAGAGAAAAATAAAGTTCCTTTTACATAATGCAATATAGTGTCTGTTTATGAAAGTACTATACGGATAGTTCTGGAATACTGAGTGAAAAGAGAGACTACATTTGTAGAAATTGACTGAAGGTAACTAATAATTTTAAATAAATCTCTCCAATCCTTGTATTCTGCTTCTCAATTTTCATATTAAAGGAAGGAACAGAGTTCACTATGCCCAGTGTTCTTTATGGTTTTGTCAAAACTGTAAGACTATAACCCAGGGATTTTCAAAAAATATGGCCAAAGGTCCTGCTAGCTCAGCATCCTGTTGGCAACAATAACCAAGAAGAGTAAGAACAGGTGAATTCTATCACAATTCTCTCACAAAATACTTCACCAGCCTCAAACAATTTGCAGCTTGGGGATTTCCTGAACCAGATGTGATGTTGTTGTATATGATAGTCATTGGAGATATTTTTTCCCCTTCCATCAGCTTTTCTAACTGATCTTTAAACTTTGATTACAACTTCTTGCAGCAAGAAGATCCTTGCCTTAAGTACATGTTCAGTGATAAAAATAAAATCTTCCTTTCACTCTAATTTTGATATCACCTCCACGCTCCTCCCCCCTCCCCGGCCCCACTCTTTTCTTTTGATATTTCTCATGTAGTGAGGGGCACTACACAATTATTCTCTGGTCACTCTTTGCAGAAGAAATCCTCTTTATTTGGAGAATCCAGGGCAGCTTCTCACTGGTTAATCAGTTGTCTTCTTACTTTGTGGTATGAATGTGGGTGTCTGCACCTCCGTTTTTCTCATTATGGCTTGGCAAGTTATGCAAACCCTTCCATACAGTACTCTCTTCACTATAGGAGTTGGAGAGTGTCCTGCTCACAATGCATCAAACGATGTGCTGGTATGAATTTAAGAAAAGGGAATATGTGTCCCCTTGGGACAAGGAGGATTTAGAATGCAAATCTCCCAATTGTGGCTATAATTACTTGTATTAGCTGTGATTACTAGTTACTGGGGGTGGTGGTGGAGGGAAAGCACCTCTTTGGTCAACTTCTCTAGGACAGTGGTTTATTTTTTAATAGGATTCATACATTTAGACTAATTTAGATTTAATCAATCATATTTAATGTGGTATACCCCACAAAGACTATAAATATCTTCCTGCCCTCATTTTCACTGGTGTCCAGACAAGTAATCCCATAAGTCTTGTTGGATCATGGTGCTTCTGAGTTTATGCTGTCATGTGCACTGTGCTCTGAAAAGATACTTTTGGTTTGCAGCAGTTTTTAACCTTTAAGGTTAACATATCTTTAGCACTTGATGTCTGAAGCACTTACTGAGATGCAATTCAAATGAGGCTGAGTTTAGGCTGGATATAGTTTCTCCCTGCAACTCAGTTTCACTTTGAGGAATGTTTGGTTTCTGTTTCTCTGGTTCTTGACTTCCAGTTAACCAGATTTTGCATTCTGAGATTGTATTTGCAAGAGTATGCATGTTCAGCCTTCTATTTCTGACCTCATTAGAGATATAAATGCTATGTAACAGTAAGAAATGCAAAAAAACCTAGGTTTTTGATGCTTCAGAGGGAACCCCACAAGCCTCTAGGTATGAAGTACATTATCTCTTTAATAATTCATTTCTCATCTGTCAAATAAGGACAGTATCATTTACTGAATCTTCTGTATTGTGACTATAAATTAATATTTCTGCAGGACTTAGCTACTACAGTGATTGGCATCAAGTAAAAGGATTAGAGGAAACATCTTCTTGACAGCATTTTAGAAATGTACAAGAAACAACATATTAGGCTGCCCATTGCGTAACTGAGAAAAAGAAAATCAAAAGAAAAAGAATTGGACGTTATAATGAGTGCTGTCTATGCTGTGCAGTGAATGAGGTGGGGTTCTAGAGAAAAATCATAGAATTGTAGAATACTTTGGGTTGAAAGAGACCTTAAAGGTCATTTAGTTCAAACATGGCAGGGACACCTCCCACTNGGAGGTGCTCCAGCTGTCCCATAGTGCAATTAAACATAGTACAAAAATGTTGAGGTGAAAAGTGAATTATGGCTATGCAGACAACTTTAATGTTGACATTTCTTAACTCCGTGTGCTTGAATTTGTAACTCCCATGTTTTTCAGCTCAAGTTTTTCATGTTTATCATGTAAACATGTCTAAATTACAAATAATCTGACTACTTAAACTGGAGTATGCATATGATAAAACAGGAACTTGATAGTGCTTTAATATTATGGAAGAAGAGAATTATCACAAATTTCTCTTCCTTGAATAATTTATATGGGATATGAGGGTTTTATAAGTAACATTTTAAATTAGTGCTTTGTCCTTGAACCATCTATTTCCTCCATTGATACTAGTTGGAGGTTTGAACTATCTTCTTCCCTGTAAAATGTAACATAACTTTGAGATGATGAGATGCCACGTTTCATGGCAGTCCCTCTCAGAAAGGATTAATCTATTTTATTATATTATGATAACCAGTCAAACAAGCCCTTCTCGTGTTTTCAGACTTAGTCTATTCAGTTTCTGTAATTAGCTCAAAGCCAAAAGCCGTCTCCTGGCATTTACTGCCTGTTTCTTCTTACCACACAAAAAGATATATGGCATTGGTATAATGAAGTTTCCATGGCAACTCCTGAGTGCCAGAGGATGAAGCACCCCAGGACACCCTATAATCTGTTAACCTGTGACTGTAACATGACAGTAAACCTATGAGCGGACTGGGTGCCCAGACAAAATCAGGCAAACTGGGATTTCAAGTATTCCATTACTATATTTGTTAATCTGTAACTGTGCAAGGCCCAAGAGTGCAGCTACTGTGCTTTCTGATGATTGTCTCAGAAAATTGTCAAGGGAGTGGCGATGGGGGGATGACGCATAGCTGCTTTGTGTCAAAATCAGCCAATGCCTATTCCATTCCTTTTGTATCAGCATTTAGAGAAAAATGACAGTCCTTCCTGGAAGCTGCCATAGACATAGGTTAAAACTACCCTTTCAGTCAGTAGGTTAATTACAGAGCAAAAGGAAGACAGATTGATCTAGTGTTTAATATCTACCCTCCTATTAATGACTAATACTGACATCTCCTCATCTTGCTCTTTCTGATAGGCAAGTAGCAATGATTAACCTCAGCCATGGTTTTAGTATTCAACTGTTGACATACTTTTTCTTCTCAAATAGAGTGTTAGCTCTAGGTAAGAGCAACAAATCATTTCTTACTCAATATATCATATCATTCTCTTTTAATATGATATAAAAATACCAAACAGTCCATTTTGTGTGGGCTGATGAATGTTATTGAGAGGGTAGGAACTCCACCAGTGTAATTACAAAGTGAAGCAATTTGTGTTGCCTGTATTTCAGGTAATAATGCAGACTTACCACATTTACATTGTTACCAGCATCTCCCCCTGAAATGGGACACTTCTCAGGATAAGATTTCAAGAGGATCATACGCTAACAAAAGTCAATGAAGAAGTAAGATTGCACAAGGATTCAAAGATCGTTTGTTAAAACCAATGAGAGGAAGGTCCTGAGATCTTCCTTTTGTGGTAATGTCAAACTTTGTTATTGATATAATGGATCCCAAGAATGAAAAAAGACTGTTAATATTTGATTTTTTTAAAATAAATATTTATATGTTTCTTCTATGTAAACTACAGGATGGCAAAGTCTTTCCAGGGTAAATTCTACAAATTAGGAAACTCTTAAATTAAAAACTCTGGCCAAATTTTCTATCATTTATGGGTTGCCATATGATCCAATGATAAGTTTACAGTCTTGTTATTCCTTTTGACACACTTTTCTACTCCTAATATGAGTTGTTAGTGGGCATTAGGTTTTAAAGCAAAATTTGAGGTGGCACAGGCATATAGTTTGAGATTAAATTTGCAATATTTTTCTTATCCTGGTGAGCAAGTTCTTTCTATTTGGCTTCTGCCATTTCTTACGTGTGCATGGTTCACTGTTGTGTCCCTCTGGGTCATCACAGGAAATAGCAGCAAGACTCCTACAATCAAAACTAGGAAGATGATCTACGAGGTGTTCAAGTTATGGGGTCCTTCAGTCTTTCTTAAGCGAGAATCTTTTGCTTTTGTAGTGACGGAAAATTCTTAGCTCTCATGAACTTCATCAGAGTCTCCTCATTATTACAGCTTGGAAAGTCTCATTTGTTGTCTTCTGACAACAATGGCAGTCTGGAGAAGGCTATCAGTCACTGTCCACAGTCTTTGAACTGCAAGAGATGTTGTGCAGTGGGTGGTAGTGGGTTTTTTCAGTGGTAGATCTGCAGTATCTAACAATGTAAATTCAAGCTGCACCCGCTCAGCTCTGCCTTCAACCCAAACTGGGTAAATCGGGAAACTATGACCAACTTTCATCACGTGGCCCTCTCCAGAAACAGTGATAATTAGATAATTTCTGGATAAATAACAGAAGCTTTGTAATTAATTTTTCAGTACTAATGTTTGTTGGGTTTTTCTCCACTGCTTACTTCTGTGTAGTAAGACTCCTGTGGAGTCCTGCCCACTCACTGGCAACGATGAGACACCTGCAAAATGGATTACTGGCAAAAATCTTTTACTTTGGAGTAATACCTTGGTGTATTTATAGAAAAATACTGTTTATTTTTGGTTTGACAACCTCAGTTAACACGTACAGTTCATAACTGGTCTTTTGTTGCTTATATAAATTTCTCAAAAAAGAGAGAAATCTGTCTATAGGATACTGACATCACCACACTATATGCAACTAGTGTGTTAACAACTTACCAAAAGGTAGATTCCAATGCCTGACTAGATCCCAGGAAGAATTAAAACCAACCAACCAACCAACCAACCAACCAAACACCCCCCCATTTTTTAAAGTCCATATTTCTTTTTCTCCATTAAGCATCATTATATAAATATCAAAATTCTGCTTATATTTTCTGAGTGATGCATTTTTTTGCATTCTGTTTTCTTTGGTTCTCTCCTTCTGTTTTAATTAACCTTAATCTACATGTCCCATGGACCAAAATGCTCACTTCTCACCTTTTATTTAATTTATGAATGTAAAACACTTTCCAAGGTAGCATTTCTCAAATATTATTGCCTTTAATTGTTTTCTATTGTCCCGGCCTCCATATTTTACTGTGCATGTCACTATTTTACCATGTATTCTTACACGCATAACATCACTCTTTCACCTTGTGGCGAACAGTGTGTGCTCCTCAGTTAGGAGACTCAGCAGAATCCCTCCATGATGGTATTATATTTGTCAGTTGCTGCATTTTCTACTTGCCTGATATGATTTTGTAACCAAGAGCCAGAAATAGAAACAAGCTGCAGTCAAACCCTAGATCTGAGCACTCCTCTTGCAACACATACATGAACAATCTGGTCTTCTACATTGTAATCAAAATGCTCTTATCCCTTGCTTTGCCCTAAGCATCAAAGACCCTTACTTAAGGTGTCCAAAAATTGCAACTGATGGTTAGATTCCTGGGTTTATAATTGGGTAACTGCGAAAGTGTGAAACACTTGGCTATACAACTAGTGGTCATCAAATCATTCCCACAGAGAGAGGGAGATTTTCTGGGGAAAAGTCAAAGCTGCATCTATGGATTTATCTGTTCCTATTTCTGGAGGAAAAAAAGAAAATACTTAGGCCAGGCCCTGAAATGTAAGTGATTGGAATAAGTCTTGCCATAGAATTTTTTTTTGACAGCTATTGCTAGGTGGTGCCATCAGTCTTCCAAATCTTTTCTGTTCATGCTAACAAATGCTCATTTTGAGTAAACCATGCGACTTGTGGTGGTTTTACAGTTCATGGTTCTCATGTCAAGGAAAACTGGTGCCTACTCTGGTCTCTGCTCTGATCAGGTCCCCAGCAGCTAGACTCTGACATGTGTCTGATTCCTGAGGGACGGATTTCCACGCACATTGTTTGTGACCACTTCTGCTTCAGGGCGGTCATATGTATAAAAATAAATGAAGCTGTAATTAAAATAACCACATACTGTCACACACTGATTTGCTTTTCAGTGGAAAAGCAGGGCTCCAGGCATCAGCTTTTCCTCTGGGGAATAGCAACAATAAATTTTGCTTTAAAAAGCCATTTTGTCATTGGAGTCTATCCACAGTTTTATTTCTTGTAACCAGGCTCATCATACTCTGTGTAGTTCTGCTTCATCTCTACCAAGTCACCAGTGTTATAACTCAGAAATGCTGCCCTTGATGCTTTCCTCCAGGTGCTGCCTTGAAAATCAAATAAGACTTTACTTGTGTGCTCATCATTGGTTCCACCCTGTCCTCTTTCCCTGCCTTTCCTCTTCCTCCTCATCTCGAAGATCTTCAGAAATGCTGCCTCTTCTCAACCACTCAGATCTTCACTGCTATGATTTTTTTAAAACTTTGTAATATTTTCCTATTTTATCTAGTAATTCCTGGCTGCCAGTCATAGACTTTTTGAGTACACTTGAGTACACAGGGTCAGCAGGCTTTCCTACCAGGAAGTTCCTGTTTACTTCTGTGTTTCTCTAAACAGGAATCTAGCATTCCTATCTGGAGAAAGATCTGGATTTAAACACTAAAGTACTTAGAAAAGTCTGTATCTAAATTTTGAGCTTCCAGGTATTTTCCATTTGTAAAAAGTTCTTCCCTTTGGATAAGAAATAGCTTTAGGTCTGTTCTTCTTGGTGAAATTAACAAAGGAGTGAGAGACATCTAAGGATTATCCAAGTTTTCTAAATGAGATTAAATTTCACTCTTTGTGTTGATCTTCCAAAATAATTAAGGAACTACTTTCCTTATTTCTGTGTTAAGAACATTGCCAAAATTTAATAACAATATCATTTTCTGGAGTCCATATGCTCTCCTCGGAAAAAGGAATAGACCAGGAGGCAACAGAAGTGAATTGTTAATGGTGAATAGTTTGCTGCTTCCTTCATTTTGCAGTATCAGTTCAGGACTTGATATTTCTGAAAGTTATGCTACTTTTTTTTAATGATTCAAGGAATAATTTTTTAGGAAACCAGTGGGTTGAAATAAAACTATGTATAAATATTTCAGGTTTTGTTCAGGCATTAAACTACAGAAACATGTATAAAAAGCAGAAATACTACTCATAAGACTAAACCAATAATTTTGATATTATATTTGAAGTATATATTACATTATTTTCTGTATGAAGACTTGAACTTGTCCAAATTGTTTATAGCATGTTAGGAGAAATATTGATTTCTGTCTCATGGTGATAGTGCTAAAATAGTATTAGCAATTATATCAAAGTGTTCTAGATTCCTTTCATTAAAAATAAATTACTAAAAAAAAAGAATTTTCTGGGTGACTATGAATCAAGCTAAATTTTTTCTTGAGGAGTGAACAAATTAAATGCATGATTGAGGAGGTGTTTAAGGCATGAGTGGACAAGGTCCTCAGGGACATGGTTTAGTGTTTGATAGGAATGGTTGGACTAGATGATCCAGTGGGTCTCTTCCAACCTGGTGACTCTATGATTCTATGATTCTATGAACAGTTTATCAAGTATGCAGAAACTGTGAGCAAACTATCAGAAAAGCAGGGATACCTTGAGAACTGATATTGTTTTGATAAAGGCAAAACACAAGCTATGAGAATGTTAGAATTGCCAAAATGTCCTTGATTTTTGTGCTATAGAGTTATTGGACTTTTAGCTCGTAATTGTCTTCTAAATAAAGGTCTACTTTCACAGAATGTTTTGTTTCAAACAAGCAAAGCAAACATGTCCAGCCATCATCAGTGGCCAATACTTTGCAAGGTTAACTGCATCTCACATCCTGGATATAATTTGGCAGTGGTGAAATTAAGAGGTGTGTCTGATCTTTCCAGTGACTGAGTTTCATTAAAGACTAGGCCAAAGTATCTGAGAAATCCTCAGTTCCAGAAAATGCTACATTTTTAACAGTGTTTAACATTTTCTTTTGACATTAAGAAAAACTGTACTGCTCAAGTGAACATACGAGTGACTACTCTGAGCAGAACTGATCTACCTGAGGTTCCCCAGCAGCTACAGCTACCTCTGTCCAATTTGTTCTTGAGGATGGCCAAGAGACCCAAGTCAAAACTACCTCTGAACAGCAATGCAAGTCAGAACCACCACCAGACAGTGCAAAATTCATTTGATTAAATGAAAGGAACATTATCAATGTTTCAGTTGCATTCTCTATGAATAGCCATAGTGCAAGCATAAAGACAATGGATCAATGTTTTAAGCGATACACTGACTTTGTGTTGGACTTTGGTACTGAAATGAATTTTGCTCTAGATATTTAAGAGATGAAAATACGTTTCTAAGCCAGAAAGAGAATTTTACCCTCTTCTTCCATTGAATCATGTCTAGAACCATGTCTGGTTCCCATTTGTGTTGCACTGTGACAGCTGAACTGGGAAAACCAGTAGACTCAAAATCCATCACTCTTTCTCCCCAGCTCTGATTGTGACCATTTGGGTCAGACTCTGCTCTTACTAGGCTAGGATAAATAGCATTGATATCAGTGACTGACTTTTGGCTGGAACTTTTGTTATAATATCATGTTGACTATGCATCAGACCAGAAAGGTTAAAACAAGCAAGCGCCACTTGGTACTAGACTCAGGAAAAAATCTGAAACAGGAGGATTTTCTAATATCTTCTCATTTTTCACATATATTCCAGGTCATGGGCAACAAATTTGACATTTAATTGAAATAGTAATCTTACCTGGATCTTGCAGATACTCATAGTCATATCCCAGCTCTCTTGATGATTTAAAAAATTCTCCATTTCTGTAAAGTGGGATAAAGGGGACCATGTAATTTTCTCGATTGTGCCCGATGGGTGCATTGGCTGCTGG